>CAJVPY010004507.1:0-12547 GCA_910591965.1 Dentiscutata erythropus | reverse complement strand
AATGGTGGTTAGATCATTAAAATTGGCCTGGTGGATCCCAAGATATTTGGGTTAAAGGTGCGAATATAAGTATTATAATACTTTGTGTAACAGTAAATTTGTAGATCTTTATATTCGCATCTTTAACCCCAAATATCTTGGGACCCACCAAGCCGATTTTGATGATCTAACCACCATTAGAACCAGAAAAGTCTTCTCTACAAGTTTATTTAAAGCTAGAAGAAATGTTTACTTATTAGTTTTAGGGTTTGGGTTAGAATTAAAGGTTAGTGTTAGTGTTAGGGTTAAAAGTTAGGGTTAGTGTTAGGGTAATGAGTTTTTTATATTGTTATCTAAAAATAGAAAATCTTGTGTAACCATGGTAGAAATAGCAAATTACCATGATGGAAATAGCAATTCCCTTTAAATATTATAAAAGATGAAATTTGATTGGTCAATAGCCTATCACTAGAAGGAGAGAGAGGGTATGATCTATGTAAACCCTAATTATATAATAAACTGCACTTCCCTTAATAAGCTCTTGATTCTGGTAGTAAGAAGCATTTTCTAAAAGTACCCTGTCTAACAGCACTTTATTGTATAGTTTATTTAGCAAGCTTTGAAGTATTTTTTTTCTCTTTTTTTATTATATTAAAGTGGTTTTTAACTTTGAGACTGATCTCTTTTTCTTTTTTCCTATGTTTATCCTTCTCTATCTTTTTTCTTAATACTTTTCCCCAATTTTTTAAGTTTGTCACTTCTACCTGGCTTCAAAGTTTAGGCATTAGTAGGATTTGTGTTTAATATATTTGATTTATGTTTTTAATTTATACATTAAGCCTTAACTGGTTTTCAAGACTTATTTTTTTCTCATTATGTATGCATTTATCTTTTTGTAACTGGTACAAAAACTTGATTTCTTTGTACACTTCATTTTTCAAAACTAAGATTTTGGCACCTCTCAGTCTTTTTAATATTCACTCAGGAGATATATTTTATTGCTGCTTTTAACAAAGCACTATTTATAATTTTCTGCTTCTCATTAATTTCTATTTTGTTTTTTTGGGTATTTTTCTTTATCTAGTAAGCTATTTTGCTTTTTAAAATGGCATCTACACATTTGCTATAAGATTCCCAGCTTTCTCCTATTGCTTTGTGATATAAGAAAACTCTTCTTTTTGAACTACTTCTACAGAGTTTACCATACTGCAATATTTTATCTATTTCTATTTCTGCTTAGATAAACTTATAATCACTACCTATCAATATGTTAATATCTTTAATTTCTATTTTTATAATTAAATTTTAGAAACTTTCTCATAACCATATATAATCTATCTTTAATGCAAAATTGTTTTTTTGCCAGGTATACTCTTTTTTGTGAGAATTTATATGACAGAATGAGTCTGTAAAATCTTGATTTCTAAGCCACTCAATTAAGGTTTTACCCAACCCTGATTTTTGTAGCTACTATTATTTGTGTTTATAATTATATTACCTACTGCATTAAAGTTTCTTATAATGCAAGTATATATGTTAATTCTATTTTTGCATATTTCTTTAATTATTATACATTGTGTTTCTTTGTTAATTTTTTTATCAGCAGGTAGTAAATATACTATCCAGACTTGAAGAACTACCTTTTTGAAAAAAAATTCTATTCTGATTATATAAGAGCTATATTTTACTACTTTTTCAATATGCTTTGTCCACTTCTCATTGACTAGCACTCCAACTCCTGAATCTTTGTTCTTGTCTATATTTCTAGACGATCAGAAACTAGAGTACTCTTGTTGAGTTAATTTCATTTCTTTTTCATCTTTTTTGTCTATATTAGTTTTCACAATACCTATTATATCCAAATTCTCTCTTTTTCCCCAATCTGCTAGTGCTATCAACTTTTGTTTGCTTAATTTAAGCTTATTAATATTTTAAAACTCTATTCTAAGTAACTTAAAGCAATTGTTTTCCCATTCTCCTCACTTTTTTCAATTATACTAGGCAACTATGAGGCAGTTGTGAGATTTTCTGCCTTGCCCAAGTTCTTTAATTCAACTGGGGCAAATTTTAGAAGCACATCACTAGCAAACACTTAATTGTTTTAAATTTTTTTTGCATTTCTATTTTTATTTCTACTTGTTTTCTTTTTTTTTTGCCCAATTCTTTTCTATTTGAGCCAGTTGTGACTATATTTTCTAAATAGTTTTGTTTACTTAGTTTGCTATTTTCTATTTCTCTAAGAGGTTTTTTAGTATTACTACATAATCTAGAACTACTACTATTTCTTTGGCTATATCTAAAATTACTAGTGATATTTTTTGGCCTTTTTGGTTTAAACTTTTGATTATTGCATCTTTTTTGTTGCCTTAAATACAATTTATAACTATCTATACTACTTTCTCTAAGTTCTACTCTATTTTGATTTTCTTGTTATATACTCTTCTATATGCCTCGTGACTCATTTTGTTATCCTATTTCATTCTATTATCAAAGTAGTATGAGGTTGATGCCTTAGCTGTTTTAAATTTTCTAATAATACAAAATACACAAAGGCAGTACTTTTTTGATTGCCATTACTATTTCTGGAGATACACACCATTTTTGCTTTAACTTTTTTGAGCTATTTGAGTAAAGCTACTTCACATACCAAGTATATGACTTGTTTTAAAATTAGCCTAAACTCTTTTCTATATTCTAATTCTTCTGTATTAAATTTTCCACTTGTAAGTCTGCTTGTTTTTCTTTCTTTGAATGGCAGTGCCCAAGCCATACATAGCAACTGTTTTTTCTCCTTATTTAAACATATAACTTTTATATATGCAGCTTTAGACTTCTCCAAACTACGCTATTCAAGTTTTTCTGTTGCACCATAGTATTTTAGACATCTATTGATTCTTGTAGCATTTGTTGAGAAAGGTAAGTTCCAGATAATAAAGTACATTTCTAATTTTTTTTTCTTTCATGGGTTTTTCTTATTTTATTTACTACTACTTTCTTATACAAAAGATCATCTACTAGTGCCTACATAGAGCTATAAATATCTTCTTTATAAATTTTTTCCTTTATTTTAATTTCATTTATATTCAGTAGCTCTTTCTTTTTGACTAAAGAGATCTATTCATTAACTAATTGTGTTCCATGGTCTGCCTAACCATATTCTGTATATAGCAGGGCTACTTTTTTCTCTGCTTTAACTGTATTATCTTCTTTTAATATATTTACTTTACTCTGATTCAAATTCATTTCTGCTAGTTTGATTCTAACACTTTTTTTTTCTTTGTTTGCAACTTCTAGCTTCCTTATATTATCACTTTTTTTTCTTTTTCTTTTTAATTGTCTGTCTTTTAAAGGATTTTATCTTTCACTGTCTTAACAGCTACACTATAGAAAAAGTTTGATTAATATAAATTTATACTGCTTTTTCTAATTTTGTACGTGTTGATACTTCTGTTACTTCTCCAATAAATATAAGCTCTTCTGTTGAGAGTGTTTTACCTTGCTTTTTTTGCATTTGTAACCAACTGTAACTATCTATTATGCTGCAAATTGTTGCAATAAATTCTGGATCCTTAAACCAAGATATTTTGCTATATTATGAACTGCTTTAAGCATAGTTCTTCTTTGTTCAGAATAAATTTTCTGTACTCTCTCTTGTGATGCTGATGCTAAATCTTTAATCAAGTCTATTCTCATAGTTTTTTACTATTTGCTTGTTTGTAGAGGTTGATACAAATTCAATTTGATTTTCTAAAATATTTCTACATATGTCTTGTTTGTTTACTTTTTGACTTTACTAAGCATTTAATTTAATATTTGTTTACTTTCTATTTTGATTATGTGTTTAAATTTTCTCATGCTTGTATTTGTTTTGTTATTAGGTGATTTGCAAAACAGAGTCAAAAATTTTGTCAAATGTTTTATTTTTCTCTTTAGTAACAGACTAGTTTTGTAGAAAAGAAAACTTTGCTAAGTAACTGTAACTAATTTTTTTAGCTCTATCTTTTTGTTTAGAACTAGTTTATTTATTGTCTTAGTATAGTTTTACTTTATTTCTAAAATTTCTTCTGCTCTAATTTTGGTTCAAATGATTTACAGAAAGAGTTGATGAACTGCATAGCTTTTGTTTTAATTCAAATTACAATTAGTAGTTTAGCTTTATTCATTAATTATTAGTAAATTTCAAAAATTATCAGTATTGTTATAAGGTAAATTGTATCCTTTTGATAGGGTTTATATGAAAATAGATAATTTTAGGTGATAAGGCAATTTACCAGGGACATGACAATAGTGATTTGACAATAATTTAATGTTGAAGATTTTATTCAATATTTTATGAGTTATATTAGAATTCTGTAAAATAGGATCCTTTTTACAAGAGAGAAATTACTGGGTTTTTATAACTTTCACTATTCTAATGAATTCAAGAGGCTTAGAGATAAATCATATCTTTCATCATTAAAGAATCAAGGGACAAATCACTATAACTAAGGGGCTTACAATAATAATTATAATAAGTTTCTACTATCAAAGTCTTTGCTTCACTTATTTTTAAGATCTTCCATCTTGATCTTCATTTGTTCTTCTTGGAATTCTTCTTCGGATTTCATGTAGGTTATCATTTCCGTTATTTGGCCAGTAAGCCTCATCTAATAGTCGATCTGGAATTTCAGTGGTAAATCCACTTTAGTCACGAGCTTACTACGCCGATTTCGTCGAAGCCCGTGACAGTATCAATAGTCACCAATATAAGCGTTGTTCATTGAGAAGGTGGCAACTGTTCATATAGGTCACGCGATATTAGCTAATACAAAAATCAATCTAAAACAACACACCAAACACATCTAATCTAAACCCAATTGTGCGGCAGGCTACGATTGAGGCGTGGTGAGATTTAATTCGAGTAATTAGAGTGTTAGGGTTAGAGTTCTACACGTATTACAGGTTCTAATTCTGGTCACGTGATTAGATTACTAATTCACTATACGAATTTACTTAGAGCAAGAATACTTATACAAATGAGTGTGTGAGCTTTACTGAGTTCTACTTCAAACTGAACTGCTTTATTATGGAGCCAGAAGGCATCGTATTTATAGTTTCTACACTACTAGTAAACATATGGCTATATTCGCGTTGATCACTATGTGCAAATGTACAAATGTACGCGGTAATTCTTTCAATGAGTATTATTGGATTTCGTACTAACTACGTACATACTACGTACTAGCTAAAATGTCAATAATTGACTAAAAGGTAAAAAAAAAAAACTAAAAATGGGATAACACGAAAAATGAAAACTTAGCCACAGTAGAGCCCTTCACATCGTTGATACCATTTATTTGATAACTATTACAGTAAATAACCATCAGTTTAAATAATTTCACGATTATAATATTATTACATTTATTTCCAAATCTGACATCTAGATCCACGCACAGTTAGGGTGTTCAATAAACAAAACTTAGTTAGGGTCATATATGATGACCATTAATTTCGGATTTTTTTAAAGGGTTATTTCACATGAATTTGTACTAATTTAGGTACATTTTTCTACACAGCCAACAAACAAAATTGTATATGTTTTTTTTTAAAACTGTAGTTCTAGACTAGCTCGACACTGTAATAGAACCGGTTTTTTTAATAAATTTTTATTAATAATTAACATAGGTTATTAAAAAATCGGTTCTATTACAGTGTAGAGCTAGTCTAGAACTACAGTTTAAAAAAAAATATGGTACAATTTTGTCTGTTAGTTGTGTAGAAAAATATACCTAAATTCGTACAAATTCATATATAAATTTATACGTGAAATAACCCTTTAAAAAATCAGAACTTATGACCCCTAACTATGTTTTGATTAATTAGTTTATTGAACACCCTAACGGGTCGTGACTTAGCATTCGCATTATAACTGAGCATCGTCATGATTTTTTTTTCATCCCATCAGGAACGGTATTTTTGCAACCGGGTGGGTTTTAAAATTTTTTTTATATAAATTTTATAAAATTTTATATATGAAATTTAAAAAAAAAAGCCGGCTGGCCGGGTCTATTTAAAAGTTTCATGTTATGAAAACTAAGTAATTAAATTTGTATGGCCTTACTTTTTTTATAAAATTTATTAAAAACATATGCCGTGTATATAAATCATTAAATAGCCAAATCGGTATTGATTTTATTAGTTGAGGCGCAACCCTAGTGTGACATGTTCTCTGACTGATAATTAAAAAAATTATCATTTACCCTATTGGTCGATTTAATTTATTGATTTTTTTGTCAAATGTATACAAATTAACATTGTGAATAATCAATTACCTGCCAATAGAATATTCATTAATTTGCACCCGAAAAAGACTATAATACATACATTAGCTTTGGATGTTATCATTTTTCAAGCTTGACCTGCCAGCTCTCATCATTTCATCAACCAGTAAAAAGTTGCTCGCGATAACAGAGCTAAATATGATTTCGTTAGAAATTTAGTCCAATTATGGTACCAAATTATTCCATTGATAAACATACCTTGAATGAATCATATGGCGAACAACTATATAATTATCCCAAATCCCTTCTAAAACCGGATCCAATATTTCTCCAGTATTTAAATCTACACCAACTACGTGTCCTGCTGCATATTCTTCCTATTAACCATTTTTATAATGAGCATTCATTATATTAGACACTATTTTAATCATAAAATTCATTAACATGTTAAGTAAAAATATTAACCTGCAAAGTCACAATAGTATCTTGTGCATCAAACCCTCCATTTTGTGCTAACACTTTTGGTATAATTAACATTGCATCTGCAAATGCTTGCACTCCCATCTTCGCTCGTCCTTTGACTTTATCCTTGTATTTTGTTAAATGAGAGCACAGTGCAACTTGAAATGCACCAGCACCTGGTATTACACAATTATCTTCAATCGCATTCTTTACGGCCCTTAATCCATCACGAACTGCATCATTGATCTGTGTAATTGTATGTGCGTTAGGACCTATTAACAGGGTGCGTAATATACCAAGCACATTTAATATTCTGCATATTCTGTAAAAATTTAAACAATAAATTAACTACCTTTAATCAGTATTGTAACTGATTTCGGATCTTTAACATCTTCAACAAATGTGTATTTTTCTTCTCCGAGAGTATGCTCATAGATAAGCCCCGCATACCCAAGAACTTCAGGTGTTAAATCATCAACTGAATTTTGCGCGGTACCACCACAAATAAGTTGGAGTCTTTTTTATTTGTGAAAGAAATATTAATAATTAAATAATTTTTTCAATATAACAATTCATAAGAGACTATATATTACCTCTCCATATTTCTTCTTTTGGCACGCCTCAATGCCAAAATACCATTCTTACAAAGAATATCTAACGATAATGGATCAATTCCTTTTTGATTAATAACAACAAATCCTTTTTTGCTATCTCCGACAATTTGTTTTTTTAGTTCGACAATTTTTTTGACTTTTTCATCTGTAAACTTTCTTTCTGATTCAACCAATTTTTCTCGTTGTTCCGCAGAAGAATAAAAGAATCCGGAATTAATTTCACTAAAATAATATAATTTTTTTATTAAATTGTAAAGAGTAATATAATTTTCCGAGCCCCATTAAAAGTGAATAAAATAATAATCGATAATACCTTTTCTCATATTCCAAGGATACATTCAACGTTAGAATATACGCATCTTCAACACGCTTTGGCATTTCAGGATGGCGAGCACCATGATCCAACACAAGTCCGCGAACTAATCGAGAATCAACACCTGTTTTATGTTGCATTTTCATAATTTCTACCATATGCAAGTCGATTGGTTCGTTATCACGTTTAATCGTCAATACTGCATCAACAATGGCTTCAGTTAACTTGTCTGCAAGTGAGGGATGGACTTTGGTACGTAAAGAAGTACGAGCAACGTTAACCAAAAGTTCTCGATCAATGGACCTTTCAACTTTAAATTTGTCCAGGAACTGTTTTTGATAGTATGTTAGCCGATCCATTTCAGACCATACCATTTAATTGACTTTAATTAATTAATTACTTCAAGCGCTTCATTTCTTGCAAGATCAAAACCTTCTGTAATAATTCTTGGATGTAGTCCTTCCGAAATATATCTTTCAGATTGTTTCATTAGTTCACCAACCAATAAAACGATGGACGTTGTACCATCCCCAGTAATTTCATCTTGAGCAGTTGCAGCTCTTGCGATCATTGCAGCAGTAGGATTTTGTATTTGCTTAACCAAATCAGAATTTTATTATTATTATTATTTAAAATCTCCTGAATCTTATTTAATTTCAATGATTATAATTATTATATTTTACCATTTCACTCAAAAGCACTTTGCCATCCTTGGTAATCTTGATGTTACCAGCTCCATCAACTAACCTATAAAATATCATGTGAATATTTTATTTATAACGATAACAGATCTAATATGCAATCGCTGCTCCACGAAATAAAACTGGCATAAACTTACATTTTAATCGTTCCTTTCGGGCCAAGATTTGATTTCAGCACGTCTTGTAAACCAATAGCAGCTGTAATATTAAGTTGAAGGGCTTGCCCTCTTCGGGCAACTTCAGACTTTGGATTAATAAGTTGTACGGCAGCTGAAGACCTACAAATCAAGGGAAAAATTAGCACGTGTTTACAATAAAAATCCTTTTCTATGGTGACAGAAGTTGCTTTACAAGGTATATATTCTCACATCTTGATAAAATTTGATATTAAAATTCTTTGGTTTTATCAAACACGAAATATTTAAGAAAAAAAAATCCAAAGAATGATGAATCGATTTTTTTGAATCGAGTTTTTATATTAAGCTTATACAATTACATCGAACGTTAGGATCATGTGATAAGAATTTTTTGTGCTGCGGAGATAGTAAGCGATTAACGTTTTATAGTAATGTCATTGGTGATTTCTGTTTATAGTCACGCGAGAGAGTCTTATATGCGAAATTCTTTTTATTATATTAAACGCCATAAAAAAATAATTCAAACTTCATTTTCATTATTGTCACAGCCGTTCGAACAGTTAAATTGAAGCGGCAAACATTATAACTGCATCGCGAGGCGGTCATATTGGAACATAATGAGTGTGGACCAAGAAGACTCATCTATGTGGGAGTTCATGCTCGAAGTCGTGTCTAAAGGTGCAGATAATGTTGTTCGGTGGCTTCCTGGGATCGAAGTAGTAGATATCGACGGGCAGCCTTTAGAACCACGCGAATATCAACCTACTTTATGGAATTTTTTATACTCTAATCATTTATATCTGGCAATCTTTGTGGTAAAAATTGATCCTTTACTTTGTGTTTTTTTTGTCATTTATAACTTTTAAAAATAGCATTTCTTCTCGATTTTGATCTATATGTTACAGAACGTTCTAAACAATAGAATAAATGCCATTGTCACTCCCCGTAACCCAAGACCTTTGCCAAAAACTACCCGTCTGTTAATTCGACTACCGTGTTTTTATCTAATGGCGAAGTCTTCACTCGTTCTTTTGTCGCGACTAGCGATAGGTGCTATGTGTTTACAACCGTATTTCTCACAATGGCTTTTAGATTACGGTGCTGGTTATACCGACCATCAAGCACTTTGGTTATGTTTAAAGGCATTATCGGCCGTATACGTAATGAAAGCTTTTCATTCAAGCCTTGAAAATAGAAGGCAGGAAAAGATACTTTTTCTTATTAATTAAATTGTAATTTCTCGTTTATTATTACATTTGATCCTAATTTGTATCAAATATAGTTTGCCAGGCAGAGAACAAAGCGCTACTCTATACGAATACGCCTTATTGTTTCATTACTTCTGTAATGTTTCACCAGGCCAGTCAAATACCGACTTGCTTCTTATAGCAATACTCGAAATTCTCGATATATTTCTTCTCGAAGTTCTATATCTTCATCCACGCGGAATCCAGTATCGACTCATACCTACTACTATCATTGGCGTTGCAGGAATCAGTAAGTTGTAATTAATTTAAAAGATCTTTGTAAACAGGTTCAAAATCTAAAATTTAATTTATTATTTTATACAGTTCATTATGCATATGCTTTACTCGCTAAATCAGATACTTACCCAATGCTTCAAAGTTTTGCTCGTTTCCCAGAACTTGCTTTGATAGCTATTATTATAATTTGTGTTGCACTTCATGTAATTGCATATATAGTAACTGGTGGCAACGTTCGTCGAACTTTTTTCTTGGATGCTAGATCAATGCCATCACTTCATGAGGATTATACAATGGCTTTATACAGAATTGGTACTATTGTCATAGAAACTAGTCGTGTTGATGGATTTCGTAACGAATTGTCACCAATAGCCGTTCCGCTAGGTACGATATTTGAACGCTCGAAAAAAAAGAAGCCGCGGTTGTCTGTCGATAGTTCTAGCAAAAGAAAACCAACGTGTGGATATGATAACGAACAACAGGATACGAATGATTTGATTTCTACAGAGTCTAATGGTGGTCCGCGTCGTGTAATTGTCTGGACAAATTTCGTATTTCAGATCATTCAAGTATTCGTAGAGGCTATAATACGTATTGCCAATTGGTTTAAATCATTCTGTAATGGGCGCCAACCAACATCAAATAACACACCACAATATAATAATAATATGGACGGTGTCGATGACATTGACTGGGATGAGGAAATTTATCAAAGGTTTCTTTTTGAAGAATTAGATGAACGTGAGGATGATGACGATGACTTTACAAATATAAAAGATGAAGATTCTATAGATGAAGATTCTGACCAAGATGAAATTGCCATCCCTAGTGATGAACTTCTACTATTGGGGAATGACCTAAGAGAACATGAAGAACAGCAACCTTCGTCATCATTTGCTTCGACATCTTCTGTACTATCAGCGTCATCATCTGCTTCGACATCGAATATTCTATCAACAATGCAATCTATTCTTACGCATTTAATGTATTCTACACCCCTTACTCGTATGCAATATCGACGGCTCACGCAAAATAGTATGTCATCTACACCTGACGAGTCTGCCGCACTGTTGGCATTGATTCATGAAAGGCGTATACCATACGAGATAACGTCCCAACCTATCACCGACCGTGTTTGTGTGGTTTGTCATGGAGAAGCTCGCCAATGTCTTCTTAAACCGTGCGGCTGTTTCGCACTTTGTAATGAGGTTTGTCATTTCATTCCTTTTTACAATTTAAAAAAGAATTCAACCATACTAATTGCCCATACTAATTATGATAATATTTTCAGTGTCGTGAAACGATGGCCCAACGCAAATACAAGTAAGTTATTTATTAAAAATTATATATTTATAATGGTAATTGTTTTTTTTTTTAATTTTAAATAATTTTTTTAGGACTTGTCCTTGTTGTCGTCGGACGGTTGAAGGATATTCCAGGGTTTATATTCCGTAATGACATCGGAAAAAAAAAAAAAATACAACAAAAGGAAAAAATTAACAAAGTAGAGGCTATGTTGTTTATATTACATCTAGCACGCGTGTTAGAAATATTATTTTTGGCAACAGTTTATTAGTAGAACATTCGATCAATTCTTTCTTTTTCATGTGCTATGGCCGTAAATTCAGTTTCAGATGATTCTCCTAGTTAGTAAATGAGAATTATGTGAGAATCTCTGAAATTGAGTTTTTAATATAGTAGAACTTCCAAGAATAAACAATTATCTCTTGTGCGGGAGCACATCCACTCAATACTCTTGTTAAACTTTTCATGGTATCGTCAAAATTTTTATTTCAACTTGGTGTCATAAACGGAGGATCATACGCTGCTAATATATTATATTCAAGTAGACACATTGGTTCCGGATAGTGATCCTGGCCGTTTAACATTTATCGGATTGACTAAATCGATAAAAATTATTTAGTAAGAAATTCAAATTTTGGGAATGCATTTTTCAGATTTTTTTTTTTTTTTTTTTTTTTTTTTTTAGAATTAGGTTAAGATTTAGGGCTAGAATTATTAATAAGAGTGTATATATGGATTTTAGTTGGTTTTGTAGATTTAAAAGAGATTTCATATCTCAGTATCGACTGCGACAATTATCGACTTAGGTGTTCTCAAACAACTAATATGCTGGTGATTGAGATGTTACTCAATCGTTGCAATTAAATTAAAATGTTCCTTTATCGTTTAAATTTTAACCAATCAAAACAACTCTGAAAAAATTGGTGGTCGTAGCTCCGGGTTTCTTCGACCTAAATGATAATCACGATCGCCAATCAGGTCGTTCGATAACCCATTGAGGGATACATGGCTTTGCCGATTTTCATAATTCACCTAGTTATGCAGAATTCTCGTCATCACAGACTAGGCTCATTTATAAAGCAATTACGCAGTGATTTCTTAACAATAAAAGCATTTTTTTAATTTGTTGTCATTTTTTTAATGATCGTTCAGGCTTCCAAGTTTTAGTTCTACTATTAATTATTTTATAAGTTTCTAAAGTTATGCAAAAATTAATTAATTGCTGATCCGGATAAAATCGGCACAAATTTACTATACAAATTTGGGGTAAATTTGTCAAATTTTATATGAAA
>CAJVPY010004506.1:0-12547 GCA_910591965.1 Dentiscutata erythropus | reverse complement strand
TGATAATTAGCTTTTTAATAACCTTTAATTTTAAAACTATCTTAATAAATTCCAAACTCTTTCATAAACTTACAGTCGCAAACAAAATGGTTAAAAATCGGGAGGCACTAGCTTAATCCAAGCTTAAAAATAAAATTGCCCAATTAACCTGGGAGCTACAGTATCTTAAAATATTAGATAATCACAGAATGATTACTGATATTGATAAAGAAAAAAAAGAAAAAATTCAGGACAAAATCATATTATCAGTAAAAGTTTTAAATAAGTTAGAATACCACCAGTGGTTTCAGCAAAAATATAGATATCAGAAAAAACAAAGGCTTCAACTGATTGAAAAACAAATTAAGGAAGCAGGTTTTGATACACAGCTTGTTAGGCCAATGGTTGGCCATCCAAGCTTAGAAGAGGCACAACCAGGCCTGTTAGAAACTATTGTTCAAATCGTTTCTTTGGATAGATAGGCTGATGATAGAAGATATTCAGAAATAGTATGATCTATCAAAACTTTAGATCAGCTTCAAGAAGCGCTAACAAATATGAATTATAAATTGTCATGCTCTGCAACATACCTTAAACTTATTCCAAGATGGCATAATACTAATGAGGGAAGACAGCATGTCAAAACTGTGCCAGTAAAGCTTTTAAAGTCACAAAATATGTCAAGAAAAAGTCATAATGATACCCGTTTTTGTGCTGCCTTAATAAGAAACTTAAAAGAAATGGTATCATTATTGGGTCCAAAGTGTGCTTTAGTAATATCTCAGGATGACAAAGCACGAATATCTCTTGGTTTAGCTGCAAGATATTATAATCTAAAATAGAAAAAATTATAATTTAAAATATAATAAATAAAAAATAAAATTACTAATAATAAATAATCTTGTTTATATAGTGCCGATTCTTATGAGGCTGGAATATCGAATAGAGCTTCCAGATCATGACTGGGTTGTTGCTGAAAGGCACAAGCTGATTCCATCAGTTTATACAATATTAGATATACAAGAGAGTAAGTATGGGCATGCTGATGTGGTAACATATTTAGGCCCAACATTTATAAGAATCTGCAGTAGTAAGCATGATAGTAGTACCACGTATTCTCATGGAAAAGATTTCGATAACCTTATAAGTGAGGAGCAATTGCGCAACTATACCACAACAATAAACGAACAACCTAAACTTGTAGTGGTGATACTAAACGATAGTGGTCCCGACGAAAATCCTCAATACAAAAAGACAATTCAAATAATAATTGAACATTTTGACAAATATGATCTTGATACAATCATTGTGGCATGCTTCGTGCTATACCAAAGCACATTAAATCCAGTTGAAAGGCAAATAGCATCTCTAAGTCATGATTTAGCTAGTGTCATACTCCTACATGATATGTTTGGAACTCATTTAGATTCACAGTTAAAAACAAATGATGATGAATTAGAGAAATGTAACTTTAAAGCAGCTGGAAATGCTTTAACATCAATATGGAAAAATACAATTATAGATAGCTACCCGGTTCTTATTAAATATATAGATCCTTCTGAAGAACATCACTACCCAAGTGAAAAGTCAGAAAGTTGGATAGAAAAGTATGTAATAAGCTGTTGTTACATGACTCAGGTTACAAAATGTGACGATCAAAGCTGTTGCAAGCTCTTTTGGAGTGGACTCCGACAAATTTTACCGAATCGCTTTTTCTTTCACCAATTATGGTCTAACAAAAGCCTAATAGTATTTGTGCGGCAACCATGAATATATCTGATGATACAATTCACTATTCCAATTTTCTCTTATCTACATTAATGGAAGAAAAATCAATTCCTCCAGATATGAATCTATGGTACTTCTCTTTTGATTGGTACTGCCCAACTATCAACAAATTGATTAACGAGTATATTTGTCTCTATTGTAATTAGTACTTTGCTTTAAAAAGAAACTTGAAATACCACATTCGAAAATGTTCATATAAGAAGTTTAACTTATCTGTAGAGCCTTCTTCAAATATTTAAGATTTCCAAGTAGGTAATAATGCATTCATTCACAACCATCGACAAGGTGAATTTTTGATCAGTAATGAAGGTAATGAGGCTATGTGGGTAGAAAAAGCATCAGTGCCCAATTGTATATCGGAAACCTATTATCAAAAAATACAGGTTCAAAAAAAGTTAGTTGTAGATAAGGTTTTAATAGTTAACTGAAATATTTAGAAACAATGTGAATAGACAAATAAATAAATCTACTTACGTATATATATTAAATTTATTATCTAATTGAGAAAAGTTATAAATGCGATGTATTTATATAGCTTCATAGATGTGATAATACTATATATCACATGTTACTTAATGTAAAATCACTTGGATGCATAGCTGATATATACTATATAAATATACTAAAAATTCTATATAAATTATACGTATACTTTATTTTATACGCATTCCATATAGATAGTGGGCTTCTCCAAAAATACTTTACTTTTATTACAGTATTAGTAGTATATTTAATCACGATCTATTATATACATATAAAAAATATTTACTAAAATTGAGATTTAATGCATAGAAAAGATTAACAAATAAATTCTTCATTAAAAAAAACTTCTTGTTACGTATTTCTCTGAAGACCATTTATTATCAGCCATCAAGTCAACAAAAAAATCCGAAGAAAATGAAAATAAAAAGAAAATCACACAAGGCTATATATAATCACTATTGCTAATATATCAGGTTTACTAGTAAAGTTATGATCTGTTTCAATTAAGTAAATATATATTGTGTATCAGGTATATACAAGCAGACTTCTCTAAATGCATATTTTCTAAATGTATAGCCTTATTTGACCCAACTCATATGATACTTATAAATTTCTACCTTCTAAATGCATAATTTTTTTGCCACCCCATGGCTATGCATTTAGAGAGGCCTGACTTGACTGTGCTAGATTGACTAGTATTGCTTAATACCATTGTATTCCATATGATACATAGATATGATAATTTTCCAAGTTCATTTGTTGATTAAAACTTGAATTTGTAATATGATAAAAGTATGGATGAGCTAACGAGCAAAGCATAAAAATTGTAAATACTGTATGAGCTTAAACAAGGCCAGATAAAGAAAGACCGAAAATAATAGAAAAAAAATTAATGAAACACCACTCTAAAATATAGTATTAAAAAAAAATATAGTATTTGATTTAAAACGAAGCTAAATGAGGTAAGAGCTATAATTTTATATGTACATGCTTATTTTATATACTATAAATAGTCAATTTTGGATATAACCAACAAGATTTTTAAATAAGTCAATAATGATAAAATTAATTATAAATATTCTCAGCTGTTATTGTGCTACTTACCACAGTATTAGTTAAAACTTAGCCACATGATCATGTATATAGAATATTTTGCCTTATTCAAAAATAATTAGAGTTTGTGTATTCAACATTATACAAAATATTCAAGATTAGAATAGCTACCCAAGCCCAGAATGAACACCTACAAAGCTAGCAAACTTACTGTAACTAAATATTTTAAATATATGGTATGAAAATGAAACTATTTAAAAACCTAATCTTTGAGAACCTCTAGTCTTTCGAGTTATTTCACAAACTATCGACTTATTTTATAAAACAAAGAGAATACTTTAAAATTTTGTAAGAGTTATGGTAAATGTGAGTAAATTACAAGAAACCAAATTTTAACATTTTTAACTATTGATTACATGATTAAGATGGACTACGTATAACATACGTATATCATTAGACAATGATAGATAATAATAATACTTTACTTTTATATACACTTTTGAATTTTATTTATTACTGTATTAATTAAAACAGTGCAGAGCGGAGCACGGATTACCATCACACAAAATGTTATTATTATACAAAATACGTAATGATGATATAGATAAAGGTAAAATTATCCTATACTCTTTCTTTTTTTTATTCTATAATTCCCCCTTTGAACCAATTTTTTAAACTTAATAGAATACTAGCCATCTCTTTAGAAGAATCAAACCCGGTAGGCTCAGTAGCATTTATGGCAAGAAAAGCACGTTCACAAGGCATGCTTATAACCTGTAAAGATAAGTAATCTGCCGCTATACGTGTTAGGGTTGGAAAGCGGTAGGCATTTACTTTTCACCAAAGTAATAGATCTACACTCTTCTCCTGCGGTAAAGAAAGATAGGCTTCTAACTCATCTTTCTTTGTCTTGATTTCACTACTTCCACTTTTATTTACTTGTATAAGTTTTCAAAATGTTTTTAACAGATTTTTGAGCTTGGTAGTTTTATTTTTACTCGTCTTACTTAATGAGTAAAAGGTTTTTAACTCATTAATAGCTATTTTACAGTCAATTATTTCAAACGTTTCAAATTTTGTAGATGGATCGAGGAGAGTAGGAATAGCGGAGGATTCCTTAAGATAAGTCCAATATTCTCTTAGTTTATTTTTCATTTCTGTAGCTGCTTCACGATGTGTATCAATAAAAAGATACTGATTAAGATGCATTGAAAGTCCTTGGATAATTAGTCGCAATGACCCATGGGAAGGATATGAGGTACTCAAAAAAAATATAGCTGCTGTGTTAAATGGTTCAAGAAGTTGTACAATTTTTTTTATAATTACCTACTCGTCGGCTTTCAGGTAATCATTTTTTAAACTTGGTTGAGATAACATGAGACCATCAGTAAAGGCTTGAATTTGGCTGAGGCTCTCAAGCATTGAATAAGTAGAAACCTCAACATTAACCACCGGGTAAAAGAAAGTATTGCCTAAAATATTTGAAATTCTCTTCAATTCCTCCAAGATTAAAGGTGAACTTATTTTATTACAAAATCTACGAGCTTTTTAAATTAGATTAAGATAATGTTTTTGCCCTGCTTGAGCTATAAAGTCAATTGCACTTGTTGTACAACACACATACTTAAGATTAGAGCTTATGGATCTTTGAAAGAAGTGCTGATATACTTGATTTTTTACATTATAATTAGTAAATCTGATTAGCTGTTTCTTTAATTCTATTTCTTTAACAATATTAAGAATCTTTTCACTAATGTATTCTTCAGTATAGGATTCTTGCAAAGGAATAAGGTCGAGGATAAGGGCTTTTCTCGTCTATTTATCATCGATCCAATGGACTGTAATGGCGAGAAAAGATTGGGCATATACTGTCCAGATATTTAAGGTGAACGCCAACTTATTTTTAATATTTTTTAAAGTTTTTTTAATTTTTACTCTTGCGGAATTAAATTGCTTTTTTATATTTGAAGAGAGAATGTGGCAACAAGGAAGCTTATAACGCAGATTAAGCTTGAAGACAAATTTTTTAAACAAATCTTCTTCAACTACTGTAAGCGGTAGCTGGCCAACAACGATGCACCACAACAAATCGTGATTTTCTCCTCATATATTGTTGCATACCTTACAAAACTTGAGTGTTTCAGGATCATTATCAATCTTCTGAAGAGATCTGAATTTGCGCTTTTTTGATTGTTCTTTAGAGTTACTAGCTAATATTTCAGTTTTTTTAGAGCATTGAACGTCCTCTGAAGAAAACTCAGAGGAGGAATCGATAACTATAGAATGTTGTAGATATAGTATTTGGAATTCCGAAGGTGATATTGATAATTAAATTTAATGAGCGATACTGGCTTTATTTATAATCGAATTATTACAATCTTTATGCATGCGATACTGGCTTTATTTATAATCGAATTATTAACAATCTTTATGCATTCAACTTAGAATATGCAAAGGTAAAAATTTTGAGTATTGTATTTTTTAAATGATATACTTAATAATATTATTAAGATATATAATATTCAACTCAATTAACAATAACACAATTTTAATATATCTTTAAGATTTTATTAAATAGCCAGGAGTTATTGTTAATTAATAATACATTTTTTTATTTTTAATTATTAAAAATATTAAAAAGTTTCATCGCAAATTAGGCATTTAAATGTTATTCAGAAACGTGCACATTAGGCGTTTAAACATTATTCAGGAACGTGCATATTTGAAGTTCTTATTATTCTAATTTAGAAGCGTACTATTATTATTACTAATACAGTTGTTTTTTCCAGTTAGTGTCTAGGAATCTATAGTTCGTGAAGATACCTGAAATTAGTTAGATACGCTGAAAGAATACCCGATGAGTATAATTGAAGTTCTTATTATTATAATTTAGAAGCTCACTATTATGTTAATAATACTTATCTAGTTATCTTTTCCAAATTAGTGTTTAGAAAATTTACACTCATTGAATATGACTAGTATGTGAATTTTGTTATTGTTGGAAGAGAAATTTTAATTTAATAATACAAATATCTGTCTATTTCATAAGTAGATAAAATTACTCACTATCGTGCTATGATTATATTAGCGCCTAAAGTCTATACTTTCATATACGGCAAGTATACTATTCTTTTAGTAATTTTCTTTTATATATGGAATATGAATATATCCTAACATAGTAATATTGGAAGTTTATTTATTAATAATAAAAACCAAGTGACGATTTATTGTATCACATATTTTGATATATGCTTATTTTTAATTAAAGAATCATTGATACATATTGACATATTGAAGATTTTTTTTGGAAATTGTTAAAGTATACAATCAGCTTTTAATGATTATTATTGAAGCATAGAGTAATATGGAAATTTTAAACATTTGATTATCTATTTGATCGTATTGTACTTATTATTTCTCATTCTATGTTTTATTATAATTAATGTAGTATCAATAATCAAGAAACTTCTTATAGCTTATTAATAAAAAAAAATTGTATTTCGATGCAGAGAATTCACACGACAATTCTTATTGCTATATGTAAAATATTATAATAATTTACTTAATCAATAAAAAAATCAGATTTTATTTAATTTGATTTAAGATATATCATTTAAAGATTATTATACATAATTAAATAGTTAAATAATAAATTTAAGTAATTATGATTTTAATATAAGTATAAGAGAGTCGGGTATCATGGCACACTTAAAAATTGCTTATTTAAAAATTTATAATTAACTTTAACTTTGTCTTACAAGTTATCAAAATGTACATATTCCAGTGGAATTACTTACCTTAGCATATTTTTAATAACCCTATGTTCGGTGATATTATTAATCTATTTTTGATCTGAGTTTATACTATTAAGACCCAAAGAAGTTAGTGAAATGTTCTTACAGAACGCATCTGCTAAGGCTTTTTTAATTCCAAATCCGGGGTTATACTCACCAAGACCCAAAGAAGTTAAAGAAGTGTTCTTGCAGAACGAATCTGCTAAGGCTTTTCTAACTTCTGATCTGAGTTATACTCACCAAGACCCAAAGGAGTTAAAGAAGTGTTCTTGCAAAACGAATCTGCTAAGGCTTTTCCAACTTCTGATCTGAGTTTATACCTACAAGATTTCTCAAAATAGTAGATCCACCATGAATTAGACCCGTCTGCGAACTATGAGATCTATTAATTAAATACAGTTTTTTTTTAAATAACTAAAATTGTGTATACATTTAAAATTTTTAACTTCGCAATATACAAATATACTAGACCCAGGTCTTGCATAAAAAATTCGAAAATTTATTAATTACTTTTTTTAATAAAGAATTTAATTTTAGTAAAAATTTTTTGCTGATGTGGCTTGCTACTCTATATTAAGCATAACACCAAACTTTGCTCTATATTTGGCATAGCAACATGTATGTACTGCATCTGATACTACAAACATCGTTTAATGTAAATTATGAATGCCACTTTATAGCAAAATGTAATTTAAATAACTTATAAAAATTAGAGATAGTATATATATATCTAAAACTTTTTATAATATATCAGCAAAAATAAATAGGCATAAACCTCTGCAAGTTTTTACACAAACATAAACTTACGAAAATTTATGATTAGTTTAGAGTATTATGTAGGTATAATAATTATGAAAGTTTATGCTATAGTAATTTTGAAATATTACATAGGTGTAATAATTATGAATATTTATAGCATAGTAAATTTAAATATAGCGAAACATAAATAGTTGAAAACTAGCAAACACATGCGTAAAACTATGAATATTTACAAACAACAAAAATCAAAATCATATATAAACTTGCAAAAATTTGCAAAAAGTTTGTATAAATTTGCATAAATTAATAAGAGATTACATACAACAAAATATCAAAAAGAAGCACAAATATAAATTATAAATTAAAAAAATTAATAATATAAATTTTCAAAATAAATTTACTAAAAATATAATAATTTTATTTTTTCATAAATATGAAAAAGTTGTAATAGTTTAGTAGTATTTAAAAATTGTATACAAATATATTTTAAGTAAAGGAAATTCTAGGCATCTCTAGCTAGAGATATATTATTTATATATCTTTGGCCCTCTAGCCAATTAAAGAATGAGAAAATTATATAATTAAGACTCATGTGTTAATCTGATCACTGATGCCAGATCGAACAAATTTACTCTATATTGCTATATTGCATATTGTTACATAATCAAATATATATCAATTGGTCAATACAGCAATAGATGCTTCGCAACAGCTATACTGGTATGTACAATTAGATCTCTCTATGTGTACACCTTCGGGACTATAGAAGAAAAATTAAAAGTGAGCTGCATTTATAGAGAGTAAAAAATATAGAGCTCTTATAAGCTTGAACAGGACTATACTGTGTATTTAGAGAGTTTATATAATCCATGCACTTAGAGAAGTATACTTAGGAAAGTTTAACTGTACTAAGTTATTATTCTAAATTATTATTTTTATAATGGGTAACTAGAACTAAAAGAATTTTTTTTTATTCAAAATATTCTAGAACGAAATCACTTGGAATCAAAAAAGGTTCAAGATTTAACAAACTTAAAGTAAGTCGTATTAAAAAAAAATTTTTATATTCTTCCTTTTACTCGCTTTAGAGATAAGTATAAAGAACATTTGTTAATCTATGACTTGCCACAGCACAACGAAAAGAGACGAAGTAAGAAATGAATTAAGATCAACTTAGCCTCTGCTTTGGATACTTTTCAAAGAAGACCACCTTTGCTGAAACTCTAAAACTAATAAGCCTTAATGGCTGAAATTCGCGAACTGCTCTTAGTTATCAAAATATGCTATTACCAATACTAGTAAGTTTTTATCTTCGTGAGTATTCTAATTTTATTTATCGTATAAGTGAAAATAATGCTTGTGGGGTTATTTGAAAATCAGGTTTTTCAAAAATAACCTGTATAGTCTCGAATTAGCATTCATAGGTGTTCTGAATTAACACATAATCTAATATAGTATATAATTGTTGTGATTCTATAAGTGTATATAATTTAATCGATCCAATATAATTATTAAATATTATATATGTAGATTATTCTCATAAATAAATATTCAAAAATGCACTTTTATTTAATGATATGCATTTATGGAAGGTTTGTCATATTGGGTTTAGAAGACATACTCTTGTTTTGAAATAATGCACATGGGCGTATTCGAAATAATGCCAGGTGGGTGTTATTTCACGTTTATATGGTAGATTGTGAGTATAAAGAATATTATTAATTCAAAGATTTAAAATTAACTATTTATGTCTATGAATGTTTACTATACCTTTAGTTTTATTTTAGGTAATAAGAACATTATCAATTTAAGTTCTGAATGTCTATTGTTTAGAATATGGGCTTGATAAGTGATTTCTTTTATTAATCTTCCATTCAACCTTATTTACTGTTCTAATTAATGGCAGTATCTAATATTTTTTGTTTTACTAGCTTCATTTTTGCAAATTTTTGTTAATGAATGAAAGCTCTATATTCATGCTTTTCATCTCCAATTTCATAACGATAACAATATTTAGCATTATATGTTTATATTAGCGTTACTCATCTCTATGGATTTTTAATAAGTGAAATTATTATGTTTATTGTTACAGGTAAGAACATTGATGTTATACAACTGATTTTTCACACAGTGTGCAACATATAAAAAATAATTTTACAATGCCAGATCATTCCGCTAGTACATGTTATGATTATAATCCAACACCATTTTTACTTATAAAAATGGTGGTGGATTATAATTATAACATGTACTTGCAGAATGATCTGGCATTGTAAAATTATTTTTTTATATGTTGTACATCATGTGAAGAATCAGTCGTATAATATCAACATTCTTACCTGTAGTTTGTTGTATATCAAATTGAAATTGTGCTAGTTCAAATTTTCAATACTGAATTTCAGTACAGTATAGGTATTAACGGCATTATAATTATTTTTGATCGGCAGAAATTTTAATTTGAAGTAAATGTTTATTCTTTTCGACTCCTATTTCAGATTTTTGATGATAAGTGAAAGCTTTATATTCATCTTTTCAAATCTGATTCCACAATACTAAATTCTCATCACTATCTTTACAGATTTTTTATATCAAGCAATATCTGCCATTAACTATTTTTTTGGATTTTGATAATAAATAAAAGCCTTATGTCTATCCTTTCAAATCCGATTTCATGATGCTAACAATATTAGCATTACATATTCACATTGGCATCGCCTATCTCTGCGACTCTTTGATAATAAGTGAAAATCTTAATGTTATTTCAAGTCCGATTTCACGACATTAACAATACTCAGCATTATATATCCAATCGGCATCTCCCATTTCTGCGAATTTTCAATAATAAGGAAAGCTTTATGTTCATTCTTTCAAATCCGATTCCATAATACTAACAATAACTGGCTTTATAGGTTTCATCTATGTCACTATAAGACCCCTGAATACCAATATATTATATATAATAAATCTTTGTCTTCAAACCTTATATGAGTATACACCTAAATTTTATTATAAAGTGTATACGAACCTTAAAGCTATATATTCAATATATAACAGATATTTAATATAAGTTTTTTACACTTCAATAAGTATATATTAAAAATAAAGCTAATATCAAACTAATATATGACTAAGATTTAAATATATAAGCTTACTTTTTCAGAATTCTTTAGATATTTTCTTGAAATTTTAGCCCGGCCTTGCTCGTAATTTACGTTCATTCATTTTCTATTCAGAGCTTTTTGGAATATATATATTCTTATATATACTATACGATATATCAATTCAACATAATTAGTAAGTATACACTGAATTTTTTTTTTATTATTAATTAAGTATACGTTAAAGGTCAAACAAATTTGCTATCAAAAAGCTCATTTTTGTATAACCATTTTGAAAAATTTAGTTTAAGTATACGACGAAGGCTTTATGTATATATTCAGGGGTCTTGTTACCATCTTGCAGATTTTTAATAATAGTAACCAGCATTATATGTCCTATCTGTATCACCCATCTTTGCGGATTGTTTATAATAAGCGAAATCTCTTTTAAGTCTAATTTTGTTCTGATGAAAATATTGCTTAGAATAGGTTAGAATAGTGTTAGGATAGTTAGAATAGAGTTGAGAAGGGTTAGGGTTAGGGTTAGATTCTTTATATTTTATAGGTTCAAACTATCATTTAAAATAAATAAATTTTATTAGAACTTGGTTGTATGTAGGTATAATGATGATCTATTATATTTAACACCTATAGTTAGTGATGTAAATTGGATCGTAGTGGTGCTCTGCACATATAAAAAATTTTTGCGCATATTTTTAAATATGATTTTAAAGTTTGCGGCAATAAAATTTTTTTGAATTTATAATACTGCCTATCACTATGGTTTGATTAAGTTTTTGAGGCCGATGTTCTGGGTTTTGGTAAGCCAGGTTCTTGAGATTATTTTGGTAAGGTCATGTTTTGGGTTATACAAACCAATCTGACCTCTAGCAATATCATGATATCAGGGAAGAATAGGTTATGTGACCTTGGCCTGTTTTGATTAGCTAATAAGCCGGAGATATATAATTATATATCTTTAGCTAGAGATATCTAGAAAAACCTTTTAAGTAATTATATAATAGATAATTTTTTTTGAAGCAAATTAAAAATTTATATAATCAACAAGTCAAAGAATATTGAAGAAAAAGAAAATATATTAAAAAAGTCAAAGTTTAATACAAAAAGCCAAAAGAAATTACTTGTTAATTGACAAAACCTAATAAATAAATAAAAAATAAAAAAATTAATAATTATTAAAATATTTAAAAAAATTAAAATATTTTGAAAAATACAGAAAATCTATAGATTTGCGAAATAAGTAGTAAAAATAAAGATAAATCAAATATATGTACATACTTTAATAAATAATAATGAAATCAATCAAACACTATAAAAATAATATACAATAAATAAATTAATAAAAATTTACAATATTTTACAAAAAAATTAATAATTTTTTCTGTCTATCACTCGTATACAAATTTTTCCAGCTTAATAACTTTACTTTCTACTAAGTTAACCTTAGTTTCGCTACTAAATAAACTTATTCTTAACCAAAAAATACATATAATATTTAAATATTAAACTAAAAACTTTTAAAACTATTGAGAAACGGCCATCTGGCCCTTTTTCTTACACTTCTCTTAATAA
>CAJVPY010004505.1:0-12551 GCA_910591965.1 Dentiscutata erythropus | reverse complement strand
ATATTTTATTGATTTTTAATTAAATTTAATAAATTTTAATATTAAAAAAAGTCAAAATTTTAACAAATTTTAGCTCTTATCTAACTTTTGTTGTAGTAATTAAAATTTTATGAAAATTTATATCTGATCTACATTTATATAGTACTATTTATAGTAAAATTTTCAAGACTCTAGCATTTCGATTTAAAAAGTTAAGAGGGGTGGGCTACTTATGATTCCTACTGTAAATACTATATAAACTAGCTTATAGAACCCAGTATTGCTTGGGTTTTAGTTTTTAATTTTTTTTTAATTTTTAGATTTATATATTTAAATTAAATTTTAAAACCCAGTTATTGCTTCAGGTTTGAGATTTTTAATTTTTTTATTAATTCTTTATATTATATTGAAGACATTATCTAGAATTTAAAATTAATTATTAGTTTTTAAAAAAAATTAAATTATTTATTTTTTTATATGAGAATTGCTAATTTTAACTGGGAGATTTTCTCTAAGGTGTTTGGAGATGCTATATCTCAAAAATATACTAAGTAAACAAAATTGGGTATTTTAAGCAAAAATGTTCAGGACTTCTGAAAACTTTGCAAAACTAATTTAAAACTTTATATCAAATATATATTATATGTAATTTGTTAAATTTAGCAGATTGTGATATCACAGATGATTATATATATTAAAATTAATATCAGATTGCAATATTGCAGGTGATCATATTATATGCATCAGAAATTTAATAATAAACAAATATTATTATTTATATAGTTGATGACGGATATTTATAATATGAATTAAGCAAAAAATTCTTAAGTAGCTTTTATCTTGTAAATTTTACAATTAATTCACTTTTATATAGTATAGTATTTTCGTTAGCATATTGTTTGTGCTATTATAAAATACTAAAAAAAAAAATTAGTATTACATCAAGACTATTAGAGTTGATAAATAATTCATACACCTCAAGTTGCTATGATTAATTAGCCCTATAACTATGTTAAATAATGACTTGAAGTTTTTGTTTAAGTCTTATATTAGTCAAAGCGATTCTAAAGAGCCTTCTTCATTTTTTGATTCATATGCTTATATTTATAGTGAAGATGGTAAATTATGTTTGTTTTGTAGCAATAAGGCAAAAAAAAATTTTTTTTAAAAATAAACAAGTGACAGAAAAAAGGCTAACTATATCAATTATTAATTTCTTTTGTA
This sequence comes from Dentiscutata erythropus, assembly GCA_910591965.1. Classification (NCBI taxonomy): domain Eukaryota; kingdom Fungi; phylum Glomeromycota; class Glomeromycetes; order Diversisporales; family Gigasporaceae; genus Dentiscutata; species Dentiscutata erythropus. The sequence continues at coordinate 11,348 of CAJVPY010004505.1, read as the reverse complement.
TTTTTGGCTCTACTTGGTCTTTTTTTCTTAACTAGCCAACAATTTAATACAAATTATTAAAGCGAAGAATCTACTCAAGTAATCTAAGAGCAACAGTATAATAACCAAAAATCTACACAGTTGATCCAAAAGTAACAACATGATAAACAAGAATTTGCTAATAAACAAGAAAGTGATAAAGAGCCTGATTATTGTGATAAAAATAATGATGATATAATTAAAATTAATGCTTTATTTCCTAGTTGAAAATCTTTAGAGAATGCACTAAAAAAATATAAAGTAGAAATTGGATTCAAGTCTATAAAGTATCAAGTAGAGTATAATAATAATGGAGATCTAATTTGTTAATACTTTATTTGCAAAAATTCCAAAGAGTACTAATATAAAAAAAATACTAATGGTGCAAATCATAGAAAAAAGAGAATCTAAAAAGGTCAGATACGAATAGCAACTTAATGTAGAGTTTATAAAAGATATTAATTCTATAAACTAGTTGAAATCTACAAGCATACTCTTGTGCTATATAGAGAAAAGTTTGCTCCAAGTTTATAAACACTTTTACAAGATGTTCTTGATGAAATAAAATTTTTAACTTAGAAATATAATCTTAGAGCCAAAGCCCAACATTAGTATATTTCAAAAAAATATCCAAATCAACTTCTATATGATTGTGATTTATATAATGCTATATGTAAATATAAAAGTCAAATAAGGAATCAACAAGAAAGTGATGTGGCGGATATGGTAAAATAGTTTATGAGACAACAAGAAGAAGAGCCAGAATGAGCAATTTACTGTATATTGAATTTGAAGATGTTAATAAAAATTTTTCAAGACTTTTTTGGATATTACCAATGCAAATAGAATTATAGAAGCATTATTATAATGTAGTAGTTAATGATAATACTGCAAAAACCAATATATATAATATGTTATTAAATCTTTTTGTGATTGTTGACAATTATAATTATTCAAGGATAGTGGCTCAGTCACTTGTTTAGAATGAGACTATTAGCTCTTACAAGTAGATTTTAGAGTATTTATTAAAAACAACTATCAACTTACTGCCAAAAGCTATTTTTACTGACGCTGATCTTGCTATGATTTCTGCTATTAATCAAGTTTTCCCTACTACAAAACATAATCATTGTATATTTCATATCCAAACAAATATTGCAAAAAAATTGTTTAGAAAGTATGGTAGTTCATATAATAATTTTTTACAAAGTTGGTTTCAATATCATAATAGCTATAGCGAAGCAAAACTAAAGCATTATTAAGAGAAATTGTTAATTCAATATCCTGCAAGTAAAAATTATTTGAATCAACTTTGAAAGTCTTGATAATTATGAGCTAAGATCTATATTTTATGATTTTTTGTGCTAAAATGCAAAGTATACAATATGTGAAAAGTACAAATAGACTTATTAAAAAGTAAGTTAGTATAAAAGCAACTTTTTTTAATTTGGTCAAAGCTATTTAGTTGAAACTTGAACGTGAAGTATAGCAACAAAAACTTTTAGAATATAAAAATACACTACCTACTCAAGGACTTCCAAGCATTCAAAGTGTGTTTTTTAAACCTGTTCAAGATGAAATCAAGAAAAATTTAACTCTGGAATCTGCCTTGATTCAAAATATTTAAATATTTCAAAGCATATTATATTGCACATCTTTGTTTGAAATTTCACATGACTTGGCTTTGGTATAATGTTTATAATATTTATAATATATAATTATTATTTAATTGAACTAACTTTTTTTTTTTTGAATCAGCATTCTAATACTCACGAATATACAGAAGGATATCTTGAGAATGAATATAATGCCTTACAAGCATCATTTAAAAATATTATTAATATGATTAATTATAAAGATATTATTGAAATTTGGAGAATCTTTTTATTTAACCAATATAATTATAATTATTCTCATTATGTTGTTCTTTTAACTAATAATATGTATCTTTGTACTTGTTTTTATATTATTTCAAATAGTTTCTACTGCAAATATTTCTTCATTGTTTTTAAAATATCTTATAGTATCAAATTTGATATTAAACTGATCTCTAAACGTTGATATATAGAACAAATATAAGCATCTGACTGTTTGATAATTATGGACATTGCTATTTCAGAATTTGATACATATAAAGAAATGAATCAAAATATGCTTGAAGAATTGAATTAAGTTACTTCTATCTAATATGTATGAAGCCAGAATTTATACTAGTATTGTGCAAAAACAAGAATATATACATGGTTTTGGAATTGCTAAAAGTGAACTGAAGTTTGTACTTGAAAATAGTTTAGTCAATGAATTTGTAGAACTGATAGTAAGATTTATTGAAAGTTATACTGGTGTTGATACTACTAAACAGATAATAGTCGATATTAATAAAATTGTAAATTTAAAAAAATTGAAGTACAAAAGGTGTTTAAAATTGATAGTATCTATACAACAAAGTATTAGATACAAGACAAAATAAATCAAGACAAATAACTGAAGCCAGTAGTGAAGACAAAGACATTAAAAATGGTCCATCAAGAAAACAAGTTAATAAAACCAGTAATGAAAATTTTAAAAGGAGTTGTCGCTATGGTAATTGCTATAGAACTGGACATTATGCTACTATATATAAATTTTCAAAAAATCATTTTAGATAAGAGTGAATTCATTGCATGTTTTAAAGAATGTTAAAAAAATAGACAGTAGTTTTATTTGAAGCACAAATATAATGCTAGTATAACTGTAACAATTATAGTGTTATGTTATATTTTAGTATCATGTAAAATTTTTTTTTTTGCTTTAATTTCTTTACAATAAGGTAAATGACATGATATTAATATGGATAAAAAATGAATTAAGTTGTAATTGTTAGAATTTTAACAAACTTTATGAATTAATTTAATATTTCTAGCTCTAAATTATTATTTGAGATAGTCTTATTACTTCAAAACTAATTAACCACATCAAATTTTATATTTCGAATCTACAATTTTATGCTTTCAGGCTAAATTAATATATATAATTATTGTCTAAAATCAAAATGGTTTGTATTAGTTTTAAAGCTTCAGATTTTTTATAGTATAGATAGGCAATCTAGAAATATTATATAAAAAAACTCTAACTCTAAATCTAACCTAACTTTAATTTAAACTATAACTCTCACCATAACTCTAACTAGTTCCAAATTTGCTTAAATTTTTATTTTTATTTTTTTTTTAATTTTTTGACAGTCTTGTCAAAGCTCAAATACAAATTATTAAACTATTAGACTAAAAACAAAGTTTAAAGCTATTCTAATAATAACTAATTTAAAATTGCAAATCTGACATCATCTAGCTACATATTATATGCCCAGATGCGACTTGTTATACCAACCTACATATGAGTTAGGAGACATTGTCAGCTCTATCAAAAACTAAACCAAAATGAGATTGACCCACTCCAATTTATTTTACAACACCCTTCTCAAAAAACTGCTTTACCTTTGCCATTCTCTCAATATTTGCTACAAACTTTCATTGTTCAGACCAACATTGGTTTTGCTTCTCCTTACTCTAAACATAGTGCTGCTTTCGCTATAAGGTACAATATTCTTTTCACAACTACTTCACTTCATCGCTATAGCTATACTATTTGCTTTTTTTCAGACAACTATGGACCTACATCTCTTTTGCCAGATTTCATTAAAAAAATCATTTTCAATGATTATCTTGTATTTTAACAAAGTTTTATTTATAACTCTACTTGATAGTTGCTGGTTTAAAAGTTTATTGACTACTTTGTTTAGAATGAGCTCTTGAATATAATCTTTTCTTCACTCTATTTTTTTTTTAACTATACTACCAACTACTATACTTCTGAAAACTTCAATAGGAGCTCTCTTTCTATATACTTTGCCTATTTTGTTCTACACAATTGAGCATGCTACATCTTTAATTATATTCCAAAAGAAAGCATAACTAGTATACTCAACCAAATGATCAGTTGTCTCCCTTTTAGCTTCACAACTAATATATGTATCTGTTGGATATAAGTTAGGCCTATATTTCTTCAAGACTAAAAAAACTAGTAAACTATTGTTTATACACTTAATTCTAAATGCTATACTTCTACTTGCACTATAAGACTTGTATTTATTTTTTGTTGCTTTTCTATTTTGGTATCAAATTTGCTTAAATTACACAGGTCAAAAGATAAAAACTCAGGCACAAATCAAGTACCCGATTTTAAACTAATTACTACCTGATTATCACCTGATTTATGTATATTTTTGTACCAAATTTTTGGTACAAAAATATGCATAAATCAGGTGGTAATCAGGTAGTAATCAGTTTAAAATCAGGTACCTGATTTGTGCCTGATTTTTTATCTTTTGACCTGTGTTAGTTCAAATAGTTAATTTTATATATTATAATTTTATAATATTCTATTCTGCTCACCTATACTATAGATCAACCAAAGCTTCTGTATTTTCAGGTCATAATTTTTATTCATGTTCACTTTTAACTTGTTAACTTCTAAAAATTTTGATTTTTAATTTGAATAAGAATTGACTTTAATCTATATAAAGTGAATAGACTTGCTACTCTGATTTAGATATTGTTATTGAAATTTATATATACCTTACTGACTACAAACATAACTACTGACGAATAATGCAACACACCATTAACTAAATACAAAGACAAGAGTTTAGATGCCTTATTTAATCAAATAAGTATTTTTTTATTTCTTATATTCATTATATACAGTATATAGAATTTGACTTCAAATTAACTATATCATTTCTACCCTAATTACTTTATAAATCACTTATATTCAGTATACTAATCATAATGATTATATAATTGCCCACGACTGATCCTGATAATTAATTCGATTAATAGTGTACATGATTATATACTACTGATTTTTCAATTTCTTTTTCTTCTCATACTACGTATATACAACATACTTCAAATTTTCACAAAGGCTATTTATATAGATTAAGCACAAATTAACAAATATAGCAAGTAAACATATTATACGTACATATATACATATGTATGTACCAATTTGTACCAATTTGATTATTGCTAGACAATAAATTTTACTATTACTACTAAATTACATGACCTGCGATATCATAGGTTGTGATATTTAGCAAAATCCTTTTTTTATTTTTTTTTATTTTTATTTTTTTTCTATTTTCTTTTATATTTGTTTTTTTATAATTTTTTTTTTTTTTGTTTTTTCTTTTTCACTTCTCTTTTTTTTGGTCATTTTTATTTCTTTTATTTTTATACTTTTACTATTTCCTTAGCTCTTTTGAAGAAGAAAAAATGTTAAGAAAAAGGCAATCTTGACAAAGCTAGCAATAAGCTTTCAGTGATTTTTAATAATTCATTATAATTATATTGGGTAACTGTCTAGCAAGTTAAGCACTAGAGATTAGAGAATTATTGCTATGACAGATCACACCTAGTACTATTATGAGCAGCTGAGTGAATTTTTATTAAAAAATAAGAGGGTTGAAGATATTTAGTTATTGCAAGCTATTTGTTCGAACACTTTGTATTATTATATACAGTACTATACTTCTAGACAATAAAGGCAGGTTTGCCAAAGTTTATTTTATTTTTTTTTTTAATAAACACTATCTCTTTATTACTCATTATAGTGAAATATACACAAGTATACATTATTTTTACTAAGATTTTCAGTACATTATTGGTAATTAATTTCTAACTAGTACCTGTTATGCTACTATCACCAAGTTCATATCTTAAGCTACCTTTTAAAGCACTGCTAAAACCTGATCTGTATTTTAAGCCACAACCTTTTTAATTAGTCATCATCTACTATAGATGTTCCAGGTTTTTCTCTTTATAGTGTTTCAGTTTCTAAATTTCTAGAACCATTTTGAGTAAGATATACTAAACTTTATAATCTAGTATAGTTGTAATTAATCCCTATTTACCTTACTATTGGTCAATACATCCCATGAAGTTTGCTTATTCTAACTCCAGGTACTTTCGATCATTGAATAGTGGGGTATTTCCATTTTGCTAGATATTACATATCCTATATATATATTTATCTAGGCTTCAGTAACCTATACTACAGCTTTATTCATGCACTCGGGGGTTAGGGCTAACTATTGAACTCCTGCGATTACTTACTTCTTGCCTTATTTGGTTCACAACAACCCTAGTACCCATATTTGAAACTATCTTTTTACCCAAATTCTTTATTGGTCTCTTTCTTACTTCTAGCTAGCAACCTGGATGGGTTGGTCTGCTTAGGCTTTAGGTGTCTGAAGGACACTTTCTACTTGGTCCATACTTTCAGAGCATATGCCTTTTTTCTCTAATATGTCAGCCCAGCAGTTTAGCTAGTGTTCTCTATTTAATTCAGCTCTCCTGTAATACTGTTGAAGATTACTGTTATCTCCAAATTCAGAACTTCCCAAATGGGTTTTCGATTATGCCAATTCCTCAGATTTATTGTGCCAAAGCTTCTATTTCTAGATGGTGTAACTGAAGTTACAGATTTAGTTCTAGATCCAATTGATAAACATAACCGTTAACCAAAATACAAGTCTATTTTTCAAATATTGTGATCTGTGGGATTCAAACTCTAGACCTGCCACTTAGAGAGGGTGACAACTAGACCACTATACTAAATTACTACTAGTGTTTAAAGATAAGCGCACGTCCAAAATGTATGACAGGTTAGTGCTAGATGCCAATCAGATTTCAAGATCAGGTGTAACATTACACAATTAAAGCAAGCGTTTGTTTTGCCAAAAATCAGGTATTACTCAAAGTTTTGCATAAGAAACAATTTTTTATGTATTAATAAAAAGATTCCTTGAATGATTTTACTATATATCTTGCTAAAACTAACCTTAATACAAACACTAATCTAAATATTAATGAACTTTAAAAAATTTTGCATATTTCAGATGTGTGATTAACAACATGCATAACCTGTCATATATTTCAGACTTGCAAGATAAGCTGGCTTATCACGTGATAAAATCGAATTTATCACCAAGCTATATAACAATCTCAAATTTATCATGTAATAAATTTAAAATTGTCACATAGCTTGGTGATAAATTCAATTTTATCATATAATAAGCCACAGCAAGCCATGATAAGCTGGCTTATCTTTGAATGCTAATCACTACATCTCAGATTGCCAAAGTTTAAAAAAAATAAAAAATCTATGAATCTACTATGAACCTAAAAACTTATTATAAACCTAAAAACTAGGTTTCAAAATTGGAACCTGGCTTTTAAAACTAGGTTCTAAAAACTAGATTTTAGATTTTAAATCTAAAACTTTTACCAACTCTATAAATAAGTATTTATTTACAAAGTAATATAGTCAGATTTTTCTAAATGCACATCATTGGAACCAGCTTTAGCACATGTATTTAGAGAGGTATTGCATCTAGGAAGATAAAAATCTATAGATGTAATATTAGTTGGGCCTAAAAAAAACATGTATTTAAAGAGATATTGCATTTAGAGGAATAGCATTTAAGAGGTTTAATTATATTTTCATTTGAGTAGCTTATTATAAATGTATTGTTGATAGTTTTTAAGATAGCAATTAAATATGAATAAAACAAAATTAAAATGATTACTATATATTTATTATTTTAAATATACAATATAGTTTATATCAAATTTTTTAATTAGATACATTTAGATGTATACTAAATATAATAAAGATCAATTCAAAAATTATTGTACTAACAAAAACCTGTGCCTTTACAAGTTTTATACAGTATTATATACTAGAAAAACAGATATAGTTAAAAGCCATTTCAATATATATACCAACTAATCAATTAGTCAATTCAATTAATCAATATAAATAGGGGTTTAAAGTTAAAATGTAAATTCTAATTTTAATTGAAATTGATAATGTATTTATTTTGAAATAAGTAATTCGTCTTATCTTCAATTTGAACAAAGTTTTACTTTCTATTTATTTTTTTTTAATAAAAAAAAATCTTGAAAAACAAATAAGATTTTTTAAACTCTTATTTAATTTCAAAATGCACTATTTATTTATTAATTTTGAGACCCCTATTTATATATAATCAAAAATAATAAAACCTTCACATTTTTGATCAATTTAATAACTATTTCTAGATACATATAAATTTAGATTAAGCCTTCTAAAACTTCTTCAGCCTAGTTTTGTAATTGCACTTGATATTTATTTAATTTAGATTATTTTGCTAGTGTAGTGAGATAATAAACAATGATACTGTACTTTTGTTTACCTTCTAAATTTTTCTAAATGCTATAAACAGTGCCATTTTTTTTAACCAAAATTCATACACCACCTAGCTAATTAAATACAGTATAATACTCAGGTCCCACCAGTCTTAACCCTCTGTATATATTAAATGAAAGGTCAAGATCAAAAGGTTTGTCTAGTTAAATATTCACTACACTTTTGCTTTGCTTATTTTAAAAGTAAATACAATATATTTTAGTTCGAATTAACCCAATCACTATATCAAGATAAAATAATTAATAAAAATTCCTGATCTGTGTGTATATAAGCAAAACCCCATTTCCGCTAATACCTAATAACTCAGGATATTTTTATTGATTAATCTGTTATGATCATTATATTAAAAAAATTTAAAGTTACTTTATCAGCCTATCAGAATTCTATACAATGTACTTGGGTATTGCCTATAGTTGCCGTCCAAATAGTTATAACTATTAGGTTCAGAATTAACTTTTTCAAAATAAGTGGGAGCTTAAAAGATTCTAATTTCTTTTTTAGAATCCCAAATCAGAAAATTAAATAGGCATAGCCTGTGATAAAATTAGCTTCTTTTGAAATAAATGCGCCACTTATTTTATCTGAATCGGACGTCGAATCATTAATTCTGAAATCCCCATTGGCCCAAATTGGTTATATCTGAAATTTTGTCCCAATTCATACAGTTTAGAACAAGTTCTACGGGTTTAACTAGTTTCAAATAATGGTTAATATACTAGAAAGTCCCATAGTTAGGTTTGGACAGCAACTATAGTATTGCCCAAAATAATGACCATGCAAGTAAATTAACCATCTTATTATTTGCTACAAAGTCTATTAGTGACTTGAATCGGTTTAGCTATAATCGGCTAAGCGACCCGAACCGAATAAATTTCGGGTAACCGGTTGAGGAAATTCTTAATCAGTTGACCCGGTACAACCGGTTGGCAGGATTAATATGGTATGAGAAAATTTCGAAGTGACGTAGGAGAGAGTAAAGGATCCGAAAAGTTCCGACAAGAACATAAAAAGACGAGCAGGTCGAGACAAAAATTAGAGGCTCCGAGAATTTCCGAATGTAGAATAGATATTAATATTAATCTTAATCGGTTGGTAATCGGTTGAATGAAATAATTCGGTTCGGTTAACCGATTAAGAAAATTTTACTCGGTTCAAATCACTAAAGTCTATGACACGGTATTAACAAATAACTCTGACGCTTGTTCAATTCTCGACCTTCTGCAACTCTTCCCCTTTTTCTAATCTTAACACCCATGTTTTACCAATTTTGAGTTAAAGAGTTTAAATATTTGAAAAAGACACTTTAAATAAATAAGCTTATGTTGTGATAACTTTTTTCCATAGTCGCTAATACACACAAATAAATTAAAGCTAGTACTTAACTATGTAGACTTTCAATCAACATATACCGTAATAAAGTACCCGGTGTGATGCGATTTTTTACATAGTGAAAAATTATTACACAATTGTTTACATCACGTGCCACATATAAATAATATTTTAAAAAATTGATCATTATTTGTCACGCCGAGTACTTTAGTCAGTGCACTAGGTATAATTAAAATCTTCTGACCTTTCCGACATTATCAAGATTTCGTTTCTCATTTAGTTTTCTAAACTTTTGCATCTTATTGCACCTCTCGTTAAAAAACAATAGGTTTAAAGATAAAAAATCGGTTACTAAAGCTTGGTTTATTACATATTACAAAAAAATTTTTATAAGGCGTGACGATTTTTACTAATTAAAGTACTCTAAAAATTACAATTGACTGTATAAAAAAATCTCGTCGTCAATCATATTTATTCCAATTTTAGCCAATTAAAACGAACTTCTGCTATGCTGGAAAGAGTATAACGTTCTTTATCGGTAGTTAGATAAAGAAACTATGGGAGAATTTGTTCAATTATAATAATGTTGAAGTTACCGGCGGCATCTCTTGATTTGACACTCATTCGTACATTTTCGAATTCTTTGTCATGCCAGAAATGCACGACATTAAGACCCTTTTCCTGTAGCTGTTTACCGCAATAAGGGCTTTCGACGACACCATCTTCACGAGAAAAATGAACAACCCAACCTTCTAAAGGGCTTAATTGTTGGGCATACTTAAATATTTGCTCGAAATGTTTGTCGAGCTTTGGTGGAGATGCCGTTGCTAATAATTCGAGTACAGCTACAGGATTGGGGAAATCATCTTTGGTAATTGCCAGATCACAATAGAGATGGTAATAATCACCATCCCAACCAACTTGTCCAAGATGCCATTGTCCTGTAACTCTAAAATTATTAATTATTCTGAGTCAATTTTGAAGGATCCTGTACATTTCCGAATCATATACACTCTCCCTGGGAACCTTCGCATTTGGCTCAGAATTTACACGCAAATGGTTTGACCTTTTGTGGGCACGACTCGATCCTAGTGCAATAGTTGCTTGATCGAACGTGCGAACTGCTAACTTCAACATCTCGAGAATATCAATTGATTTATCAACTCGCAGAGGCACATCTACATTAGGAAAAAAGTTTTCCATATATGGGACCATGCATTGCTTTTTCTTTGGCGAAGTGTCTATTGTTTCCTTAGCAATTCGTTTTCCATTTGACGTGGATGATGTGGATGAAAGCGATGTAGATGGTGTGGATGATGAAAGTGATGTAGATGATACGAATGATGAAAATGATGTAGATGGTGCGGATGACGAAAGTGATATATCTATATTATGGCTAGTTATATCTTTCAGGACTGTACAAGTTTCGCCATTCGCCTTCTAAAAAGAAAAATTGATATGAGAAACCATTTCTCAGAAGTTAAGTAAAAAGTAAAATGGAAATGGCTAGGTGCGGAAGATTGCCAACATTCCAGCTTAAAAGCCTAATATTTCTTTACAAGGTACAAATCAATTTTTCTCCAAAATTAATTAATTTGTTGACTGGTTTAAAAATGAATCTCTGTTTAAGATTCTAAGCGACCAAGATATTATTAATATTTGTCGAGAATGCATGAAGAATTATGATAAACGAAATCCAAGTAAAAAATTTT
>CAJVPY010004504.1:0-12552 GCA_910591965.1 Dentiscutata erythropus | reverse complement strand
ATTATCAAAAATCTGCTGAAATAGGAAATGCTAGCAGAATATATGAACTTGCATGCTGTTATTTTTATGAAAGAAGTATTGAAAAAGATGAACAAAAGGCATTCGTTAATTATCAAAAATCTGCCAAAATGGAAAATGCTAGCGGAATATATGAGCTTGAATATTGTTATTTTATGAAAGAGGTGTTGAAAAAGATGAACATAAGTCATTCGTTAATTATCAAAAATCTGCTGAGATAGGAAATACTAATCAATAAATCAAGTTAAGCATTGCTATCGAGATGGAATTGGGATTGAAAAAGATGAACAAAAGACATTCGTAAATTTTCAAAAATCTGCTGAGAAGGGAAATGCTAACACAATAAATAATCTTGTAGATTGTTATCGAATCGGAATAGAAGTTGAAAAAGATGAACAAAAGGCATTCGTTAATTATCAAAAATCTGCCAAAATAGAAAGTGCTAGCGGAATATATAAACTTGCATGCTGTTATTTTTATGGAAGAGGTGTTAAAAAAGATGAACAAAAGGCATTTGTTAATTATCAAAAATCTACCAAAATGGGAAATACTAGCTGAATATATGAGCTTGCATGCTGTTATTTTTATGGAAAAGGTGTTGATAAAGATAAACATAAAGCATTCGTTAATTATCAAAAATCCACTGAGATGGGAAATTCTAGTGCAATAAATCAAGTTGGGCATTGCTATCAAGATGGAATTGAGATTGAAAAAGATGAACAAAAGGCATTCGTAAATTTGCTAAAATGGAAAATTCTAGTGCAATAAATAGGCTTGAATATTGCTATCAACATGGAATAGGAGTTGAAAAAGATGAACAAAAGGCATTTGCTAATTACCAAAAATCTGCTAAGATGAAAAATCCTAACAAAATATATGAGCTTGCAAACTGCTATTTTTATAAAGAAGAATTGAAAAGGATGAACATAGAGCATTTATTCATTATCAAAAATCTGCCAAAAAGGGAAATGCCACTGTAATAAATAATCTTGGATATTGTTATTTATATGGAATAGAGGTTGAAAAAGATGAACAAAAGGAATTCATTAATTATTAAAAATCTGCCAAGATAGGAAAAGCTTCTGCGATATATAATTTCGCAAGTTGTTATAAAATGGAATAGGGGTTGAAATTGATAAACGTAAAGCATTCATTTATTATCAAAAATCTGCCGAGATGTGAAATGCTACTGCAATAAATCAAATTGGATATTGCTATGAACGTGGAATAGAAGTTGAAAAAAATGAACAAAAGTCATTCGTTTATTATCAAAAATCTCCTGAGATGAAAAATGATCTGTAATATATAATCTCGCAGATTATTATCGAAGTAGAATAGGGGTTGAAAAGAATAAACATCAGGCATTCGTTAATTATCAAAAATCTGCTGAATTAGAAAATGCTCAAGAAATATATAACGTCGGACTTTGCTATATGGATGGAATTGGAATTATAAAAACTCTCTTAATGTACATTTGTACTAAATATGCTATATACTAAATCTTCTATTCACTCAAAGCCACAACCGGGCGATGAAGTCGCCTGTACAACACATTGCTAGTTAAAATAACAGTTTAACAATTAAATAATGTTCGATTTATTGTTAAAAAGCTAAAGTAGTTATTTAATAACATTTAAAAAAGACTAAAATATGTTGTTATATATAATTCTAGATTTTATCAACTATATATATTTAAATACAAACAAAAAAAAATAAAAAATAATAAAATAAAATATAAATTTAATAATATTTCTTCGTAAAATATACCTTTTTAAATATCACTAACTAAATAATCCATATCTTTATTACTATTTTCTGAATCTTCCCACAATTTATTTAAACTATTATTTGCTTCATCTAACTCTGTATCTTCATTACTATTTTCTAAATCTTCCCACAATTTATTTGCTTCATCCAACTCTGAATCATAAAACAAATTTATATCATCATAAGTTTCATCGATTGTTTCCTCTTCCTCGACATTGATGATCTCCGTAGTATTAGTAGTCTCTTTAATATTAATATCTAAATAATTATAATTATAATCAATTGGTTGATTTAATTGTCATAAAATTCTTAAGTTCCAATAAAGATAAACTAATTTTTCAACCCGTTTAATATTTAATCTATTATGGTTTTTTGAATGGATAAATTCAAATGTAGACTAGTTTCTTTCACTTAAAGCAGATGATGCGGGTATTGAAAAAACTTTAAGTGCAACTTCACTTAAATTTGGAGCATGGTTGCTTACTAAATTCCACAATTCAATTGGATCTTCTTTTAATTTGTCCCACAAATGTGTGCTAGAAAAAGGACCAATTTTGCCAATATAATTTGCTAATTCTTTCAAGACTAATTCTGAAGATTTATTACCAGCTAGTCTAATAATTTCTTTTTCAATTAATTCATCCCATTCTAAAGGATCTAAAAGTTCAGCTTGATAATGTGGATCTAATTTATAAGCAACCATTATTGCAGGATTATAAAAAAACTTGTCACATCGGTTATTTCCGAATTTAACTGCTTGACTAGAGATTTCTTTTGGTATTTGTTGATTATTTTTTACAATATTTTGTAGCTTAATAAATTCTACATATGCTGTAGACAAAAGTAAATAATTACCTTCAATCATATGAATAAAGTTAGCAAACAGTTTTAAAAAATCACGTAAGTGTTTTAAATTTAACCAAAAAGATTCCTGCCAAATAACAGTTTGAATCTTTTTAGTTATTACGATACTTTCTTCAGTTAAAGTGGAACGTAATGCAATTTTAGTTTTTAATAAACTATCGAGACAATAAAAGTGAAATTCCATCTAGTAACAACTATTAAACTTTAAAAATTTGCTATATTAGTTGTGTAATATTAATTTTAAATCAGACTGCATTTTTAAATTTTACCTATGCCCAATTTCATGACCATACTTTTCTTGTTGCAAATGGCGTAAGGTTGCTAAAACTCTTTCATGTTTATGATAATACTTTACAATATTTGTAGCATTATTCAAAATTTGGTTAGCCCAATCAAGCTTAATAATATCTTTGACCCAGAGATTAATCGAATGTGCCCAACAACCAAGAAAAATTTTTTGAGGATATTTTTGTTTTAAAATATTCTAAGCACTTCGCATATTATTTGCATTGTCTGTAATTACAGCTACGAATTTTTCACTACCTATTTCTTTCATAATATTTTCAATGCCAGATGCGATATTTTCAGCAGTATTTTGGATTTCTTTAATAGCAAAAGATCGATAAAATATTGGTTGTGGAATAGTAATCATATAATTAATAATATGCATTTTGTTAATATTTGACCACCCATCGCTTGTCAGACAGTAATATTTAGGTTTAGAAAATAAATTATTAATAATATGATTAATATGACTATATTCTTGATTAAGCAAACTATTGAAAATTCTATAACGAGAAGGAACTGTATAACTTGGATTAGTTTTTTGTAAAAAAGCAAGAAAATCAGGATTTTCAATTACATTAAAAGGAATACCCGAAGAAATAAATGCACGGGTTAAAAGTATTTCATAAACTTTTTGACTTTGTCTTGGTACAACTTTGACATAGTTGTCAAGAGTAGTTTGATTATTATTTGAAGCTCTTTGTTGTTTACTACAATTTTCTGAATGTTCTTTAAGTCTTGTTTCATTTTTCGCCCAACTATCTCCACAACCAAGCATACATTTAAACCGAACTTTTCCATCCACAATAACTTCTTCATAATTATCCCAGTAATCACCTTTTTCTTGTGGCATTATAAATGTATATAATATTTCAAAAAAAAACTAGTTACTAAATGTGTAAAAAACGATTTTGCAAAGCTAAACAAGGTTGGTGATTGCGTGGTAAAGCTATATAAGAAAATAAAGCGATATTCATAAACAAATGATTATTTATTTATTTTTTATGCACATGGCATGGTATTCCCAGAGGTAAAATTTACTCTTATTTATAATAAAATTGCAAAAGGGAAGTTCGTTTTGTCTTTTTACCTCAGCATTCTTCACTTAACAATTATAATCATTTTACTTTTTTTAGCTTTATCATTTGTTACTTTAGTATTTGCTTTCTTTTAATTTTTTTCAATTGTTGTAATTACTAAAATCACAATACATATAGCGACAAACTTATCAGTTATCCCATTATAGTAATATTACTTTAATAACATCTTATTTGGACTCGTAATTATTTGGCGCTTTACCTTTTCAGATTTCTATGAAAATTTTAATCTAACAATTATAATTGCTTACTCTTTTTGGCTTTATTTTTTGTTACTTTAGTTTTAACTTATGCGCGGCCACAAACTTATTCTATTATGGTGATATTGCCTGGCACTTTATTTAGATTTGTGTTAATCATTTCGATACTTTGCCTTTTTGAATTAGCATCTTAATTTCACTAGATGAGTATGAATTTAATAAATTGCCGAATTAGGACAAGATACTAATATTAGAATATATGCTAATATAAAGCCGAATTTATAGGTGCTTAACTGCAGAACCTCCATTAAGTAAGTCATATTCATGCCACCCTATACTCTCAAAGAATTCTGCTATTTTTGCTAGCCTGTGTTATGCATATAAGAAACCACCGGCCAATGCTATGCATTACTATTCTAGTCACAAAACCTCGTGTCAATAGCCAGCATGTGAGAAACCACTAGCTGGCGATATAAATCACTAGTTCAATTATATATCGATTGCACTGATATATGCTGCATATCTCCTTTAAGCGATTTAATAAATTTTAATATTCAGCTCTAACCGGGCTGTAGTGCATCCAAATAACCAGTGTTGTTGCTAGACCAGTCAAGTGAAGATCACTGTAACTGCAAGGATTACTGGAATTAATTGGATGAAACTGGAAGATATTTAGGTTCGAATGGTAAGTTATCACTAGACCCTTCCGGTCTTATTTTTTTACCACTGGATGGAGATCTAGTGAGGTCCAGTGAAATTTAATAAGTCAAAAAAGCATGAAAATAAAAAAAATTTTTTTTTTATTTATATAATACTTGTCATGCTTGAAGTTATTTTTGTATTTTAAAATTTTATTTAAACGCATATACATGTCATAGGTGGGAACAGGTTTTAAGTTGACTCGGAATTTTTAAGGTCAGGGTTGGGATTTTTAGTAAAATTATTCCGTTCTAATCTAAGTGGGCAACATGCATAATCTATTTAAACTGTAATAGTGCAATCCTTTAATCAACAAAACCAGACTGAAAATATGGTTGTCGCTCAATTCCCCGAAAGAAATTTACTCGCCAACACATTTCTCTGACACCGCAATGCCGACATGATATTTTATTAACAGTACATTTTTTCGATAAGACATATATTCGACATTACGTATTTTCGGCAATACTTTTCTTAGATAAGGCATTTCCCCGACAATCATTTCTTCGACATAAAAATTGACCGATTTAGCCTAATGTCGGTTAGGATTATATGTTGGGAAATTACTGCTAGGAAATGTCTTGTCTAAAAAAAGGATTGTCAAAAAAATGTAATGTCAAACATGTGTCTTATCAAAAAAAAGTGCTGCAGATGAAATATCATGTCGACATTATGGTGTCGAGGAAATGTGTTGGCGGGTAAATGGCTTTCGGGGAATCGTGTCGTAACCGAAAATATTATATGCAAACTAAGAACTTGTAATTGGATCGTTAATATTAAATCACAATTAATTGTATATTTAACTTTTTCATGAAATATAATTCTATATTTAACTTTTTCATGAATATAATTCTATATGTGAGCCTGATTTGGTGGTTCATAGTCTCAATCACGGAACTGCCAGCTAACCCTTAAATTGATACCCATACTTAAAAAAATGATATAATCACAACAAGTATTACTGTTAGTAAAGTTTATTTTCGGATTATTCTAAATTCCTAAATCGCCCCAAATTATTCTTAAATTGTTCTATATTTTTACTAATGCGAAGGCACTAACAATTAACGTAAATGCACACACTTTGCAGATCTACAACGTAGTCATTATATTGGTAGCAGTAAAACAAGTAATGTTATATTTAGTCATGAGTGATAGAATAATTATGGTTGGTTATTAATGTAAAGAAGAATTGGCTGTTTCGAATATTATCAAAATTTGATAGTTAATTTAAACTTTACAAAGATAACACGATAATCGCCTAACTATAATTTGTTTCACTAATATCTATACAAGCAATTAATAAAGTTGATCTAGAATTAAATTTAGGTGGGTACTGTGTGAAGAACCAGATATTGTATTTGGGATATATTATATTAAAATTAGTAAATCAATATATATAGTTGTATTCCCAGATATTATTAAGTATTACCCGAATCTTAATCATGGAAGTTTAATTTTTGAGAATCATCCATTTAATTACTTCCTCATAGTATATCTATTTTCGCAAATTCAAATGTTTTCTCAATATCGATATCTCAGGAATTAATTATTTCATTTTTTGAATTTAAAGCAAAAACCAGTGACTTTGTTCGCATTGTAGCAAAAATTTTCAAAACAAAGAAATAAAATACAATATCGAAATTATATTTTGCATAATTTTATTGTAAGGGTTTAATTTTACTTAGTATTTAGAGTTAGAGTTAGGGTTTTGAAAGGGTTTCTTATACCAATTAATTAACCAGTTTTTGTGATAATATATACACAGGTGTAAAACATCATATATGCGTTTTAGTAAAAGTCAAATATAATTATATATTTCATTTTGTGTATATTTGTTATTACATATATTTTTTTAACTTACATATTTACATGTAAGTTACATGACTATAACTTACCTTACATTAAAAAATCAAAACTTACCGTAAGCTTACAACCCTAACTGCAACAGCTAAATTACCACTAAACTCGATCTAAACCCTAATAATGGTAGGCGCGTGAAAAGATTAATATAGCATTAGTTGATCCGTGAGGTCCATATTTCGAGATTCCGGATCGATTTAGCCCCTCACAACGTACAGTGGCACACCAATTGCATAGGTACAATTTTTAAGTTTTGGGTATATACGGGCTATGGGCCGGGCCGGGCCTACTCATAACCCGGCATAGCCAGACCCGGCCCGTATACTGAATCTTCTAATTGGGTTCGGGCCGGGTCGGGTTTAAAAATATTTTTTACCGGGCTCATGAAAACCCGACCCGACCCACCCGATTCCGGACCCTAATTGCAGATACCCAAGTTAGAACAATTATTAATCATAAAGCCAAGAGAGTATGAATTAAGAAACGGATACCAGGACTAGAAGTTTTTTGTTAGTTGCATAAAATAATTGTTCAAACTTATTATACAATAAATGAATAAAAACGTTCAAATTTTTTTAATAAATCCAAATGTTAAATTCCAAAGCAGGTTTTCATTTTGAAATAGGTTTGCTAGTTGTAAGATATACCATATTTATTAATTTCTTTTGAAAACGTTTATCATTTTAATACTACTAGAAAACAAAAAAAAAACCTCGCTTAAAAAAGCTTACAAACCAATAATTATAAACAAAGAACTTATTATATAAAGTTAGAAAAAACAGATAGATACGCGTAAAGTAGGATAAATGTAATGTTTATTATTAAAAACCCAAACCATTAGAGATAATACGTGAATAAATAATTAGTGAACCTATCTTTATTTATTATCTTTTGAAAAATAAAGTAATTCAATCTTATTTTATTATCATGAACTTTATTAGAGATATAACACGATCTTTTGCCCACGTAATTAATGAAACAATAGTATTCATATACATATTATCAACCTATTATTTAGCTCGAAGTTACTAATGTTTTAACTCTACAATATTCAGAATACGTAAAATAAGAGAGCTTTTTATTATAATAGCGCGTTAAACGGTATAAACAAAGTTCTTTAGATTTAGATCCTACATGTAACGTCTCAAACTTCTTTTTTTTCGTTGACCATTTCTAACATTTAGAGCTTATGTATAGTTAATATGACTAGTACTACAATAAACATATTCTCCCAAAAGTGAAGTTTTTGAGATTATTGATTATTTTTGATTATTTGCGCACAACAAAAATAGACGTTCTTTCGAAGTTAGAAATGGCTTTTGCAGTGATTTTTTATTAGTGAAACTTTACATTCTCAAAATGTACTTTAAACTGTATAAAGAAGTTACCCGGGCAATTGATTTACATCAGTGAATCAGACGAATGTCTGTCTATGAGGGCTGGGATAGGTGTGGTATACAAAATTCTTGATCAGGTGATTCTGATCGTTCTGAAGCTAATAGCGCAGCAAGAATGTAAAATCAACATGCAATTATATATATCATCATATACAAAGTTTATTGATTGCTAGTTGGGTCAGAATTACATGATCATAATTTTTACACCACAACTATTTTATCTTCTTATTGGATAGTTCTTTATGTGCCGGGTTGGGCTGGGCCTAGTTTAAATTTAAAATCCGGCCCAGCCCATACTTTACGGGCTTATTTTTTGTTTAGTGGGCCGGGCTTGGGCATGTAAATATTTTCCGGGTTTGGTTTTGGGCTCATTAAAATCTGGCCCATTCTTTATCGCTGCAACGATTTTTGTATTTTATTAAAATTATAAATTTATATAATTACATTAATTCTTATTTAAAACTGAGCAGCGAAGCCACTCATAGTACAATTTCTAGTTATGATTACATAAAAATTGGTCGACACTTACTTAGAAGCATAATGATAACTACTAAACTTTTATATCTCACCGAATGTTGAAAAGATGAATCCTTTAGTAAAGTACTGTACGTACAGTACTTCATTATTTGGCTCATCACTTGATGCTTCTTATGAAGCAAGATTGGGATAAGGATACCTATATCTTCTAATAATAAGAATTGCGGCAGTTGATAATATTATAATCCCTGCAATTGCACCAAATACGATACCAATCATTGCACCAACATTATTGAATGGTGAAGACTTAGTTGTAGCTGATGGGATTATAGTTGTAGTTGGAACCTGAAATTGCTTAGTAGGGTCATATGAAGTAACCCATTCATAATTATTTTTTTGGCTTACATCAAGAAGAAAAGAATAATTTGTACTATCAATTCCATAAGTACCTAAAAATTTATAAATTACTTATCAGTGGATATTAGATTCAAATTATTATGTTATAATATTTTTATTTACTTACCGAGTGAACCAAATGCGATAAAAATATAAACTCCAATCAGTATAGAAGTAAAACGCCTTAAACCTTTAGTAGGACCATCATCAGGGTTTTTAACTGTAGGAATTGACCATTCAAATTTCGCGGTATCAAGTGCCATAATTAAATTCGAATAAGTTGAATTAAATGGATATCCATAAAGTATTAAAATTTGATTATATTGAGCTAAATTTTAATATAAAAAGCGAATATTATTATCAGTTATAATACAGTAATTTATAAAATACGGTAACACATGAGGTTTTGCAACAAAATAGATAATGGCCTATCACCCTTTATTATGGGTCTGTAGAATTTCATTTCTAACTAATTCATGCAAACTGGGACAAATTTGTCTGTGAAATTAGGTTAAGTCTCTAGGTACTCGCATATATAGTAGAAGTGCGCATTAAAGAGATTACATTTAGAGAGATTATTACAGTACTTACGTATAAAGACAGCACGGTGATCATAACGCGATGGAGGAATATTACCGGATGTAATCTAAATAAATTTAGTAAAGACTTCAATTTCAATAATACTTTGATTATATAACTAAAATTAAGCCAAAATTTGAACCTAGTAACTTACGATCGAACTCCAAGTGTTATTATTTATATTGTACATTGACAGCTATTTTAATAAAATTAGAAATATATTTATATATTGTGTGTTAAAATTTAGATAAAGTAACGATGTAATAAATCAAACCTGGTCAAATGAAGAATAAGGAAGTGTTTGGGGATCACCACCTGGTTGACCTCCAATATATAGTATAGATGTATTGTTTAAAAGTGTAGCACTATAACTTTGAACACCAATAGGTTGTGATGGTACATATGGTAATTCCGTCCAATTTAAATTTAACATATCTAATTCAATCATATCATTGACAACTTCATAACCACCACCATAAACATATATATAATTATCCGAAACAACACATTGAGTAAGACTTCGATATGATGTAAAATTTTTTGTAGTTGGTGTACTCCATTGTTGAGTTGTAGTGTCATATACGGTGGTAAAATTGCCACCCACAATTTGATAACCACCAATATAAATTATTTTATTACCATAAGTACAAGCTGTCGAGTCAGTCCTTGGTGGTAAACCCGTAGTCGGAGTAAGATTATACCAAGGCATGTCGTTTATAATAAATGATGATGAAACATCGAGGTAAAAAAAGTCAGAAAGTGTGACATTGTTATAAATTCCACCATAAAAATAAACTTTATTATTAACGAGAATAGCAGCTTGTTCCGCTCTCGGAGAAGGAGCTAATGTATTTACACCATTATTAATAAAAACAAAAAGATAAAAAATAACTGTTATCATGAAAGATTTAATCATTTTATCACGTTCTGGATACTACTATCCTCCCTATAAAAAATATATATATCTTGGAATTGTTCGGAAAATTCCGATTTTTTGTTCGCACTGTTTCGAATATTTAAAAGATGTTTATTGGATGAATGCGTTTTTTATACGTTTTTTATGCGTTTTTATACGTTTTTTATACGTTTTTTTATACTTTTTTTATACTTTTTTTTATACGTTTTTTTTATAAGTTTTTCTATACGTTTTTATACGTTTTTTATACGATAATTTTCAATCAAACATTTTCTATTCTTTACATCCCGTACAAACGTCGGAAAATCGACTCCGTTCCGAACTTTTTTTTCGGACAATGCCTACAATAACTGTACAAATTTTTTTTATAGGGCCTACGTACGAATGTACGTATATGAGAATTTTAATAGCCTAAAAATAATTTGAATGAGTGATGATCAGTCACTTTGTGTTTGTGTCCAGGAATTCGAACTACTGAAATTGCCAAAATAGGGAATTACCAAAAAAATACTTTGCTGAAACTTAAAAATTTAACAATGCAAATATTATATTGTTTTTGTATTATATATATAGTCATTAGTATTGTTACCTTTCATTATAGTTTTATATTGTTACTATAGTTGTTAGATGAAACCCTTTTTGCTTGGTGACGAAAGACGAAACCTCAAATTCTGCTGACGAAAGACGAAACCCGAAACCCAAATTCAAAATGATGACGAAACTCTAGTGCTACCGCTAAAAAAAAAACCTTGGTGCACCCGCTAAAAAAAAAAACAAAAAAAAACGGATTGCTGAAACCTTATGATAATAGTGAATCCCTATTTCTCTCGCTAAAAAATTACTACTGAAAATTTGTTTTTGATGATGAAGTTATCAACAAAAATAATAAAATTATCTCTATAATTTTAGATGTTTAACTCATTAATGAGGCTTTTTATTTATATTTAATACTGAAGATGTTTATTGACTTGTACATATTTAGGTTTTAAAAAGTCGTTATCATTTGATGAACAATTAAGCGAGACACAAACCACCTTTTTTCTTCAATAATTTACTATTGATAAATCGCTCAATCATTGTTTTTACATATTTTACATATTAAACATAATAAGCAATTAATTTTCAAGAAATTTCAAACTGATGTAAAAGGATAGTCACTTTATTTTATCGCAGTTTTCAAAATTCTGTATCCCTAATTGTGGAAATCGTAAAATCGATTGCCAATTTTAGGGGTATACCCCTGCATTTCCAAATTCGTCAAACAATGGTAAAAATTAACTTAACAATTATTTATACCGATACGATACTTTTTTTAATATTAAACTTTAAAAAAATCGTTCAAAAAAATGTCTTATCAAATTGGTACCTGTTATGGGTGCCAAAAATGTTTGTATTGTGGTATTATCGAAGATTGTGAATGTGATAAGACTATTAAACCTACTAAAAAAAACAGAACTGAAGAAGTAAAAATTGCATTTTGCCGCTTTTACAAAAGTACACTTACAAATGAACAAAAAGAATTTTTAAAGTCTCAAAATTCATTATTTGGATATAATTCAAATTTTAATTTTTTATTTTCCTTTGCTTTATGTGCAATGTATCATAGTAGTTTTCAGCGAAAAAAATCATCTAATAGTAATAATTCTTCTAAATCTTTATCAATTACACAAATTCTTTTGATAATACTTCTGATTTATCTGATCATAGTGATATTAGTGATTCAGATAATTTTAATGATGAATATACTAATAATATATCTAATAATTTTGAGGCTAAGAAAGTATTATTTGGTTTATCTGTAAAATTCGCAAACAAAGTAGATTTATCATCAAAATTTATAGAAGTTTATATATCATCTATTGATGAACTTTTATTGGAAATTCATAATTATTTAATTATTTTACTTGAGAATAATACTATTAATCCCCTGTCGCACTAAGTGTCACTCATGACTACCTTCATTATTATTTTTTACACGTCATTAACCATATTTATAA
>CAJVPY010004503.1:0-12552 GCA_910591965.1 Dentiscutata erythropus | reverse complement strand
AATTCAATTGGTTTGCGCCACGATAAAGTCATGTGACCGGAAAATTTTTTGTGGTATAATTACATAGGTTATTTTTTGTGGTATAATTACATAGGTTCATTCAAGACGTGCGGTGGTGTGATCATAGTTCTGAACTGGGTAGATATATGATAATGAACAAAAAATTAACTTCACATGGATCCATTATGAAATCGTATTTTTGAATTTTTACGCGTAAATCTTATATTACATATAAAATTATGTTTCGTCATTCGTCATGAGTTTCGTCATTCGTCATTTCGTCAACTCGAAGTTGTCTGACGAAAATTTCGTCATTCGTCAGGTATCATTAGTCCTGAGACAGGCCGGATCGATACAAAGTACTAGTGCTCTGATGTTGTGGAACTTTCGGCCGTGAGTACAATACTTTACCGATATGAAAAATTAAATTATCATCACTCATGGTATATTTGAGAAGAAAATTACTACATATCACCACTGGTGATCATCACCAGTCCTAAGATTAGGGTTAGAAATTAGATTTTTTTTTTTTTTTATATAATATAATATAGAGCTACTATAAGGGCCCGATCTCAGTTCTCGTGAGGTTTTTGGGGGTCCTGAACATTTTTACTTAGAGTACCCGATCCCGTTTACTTAGTACATTTTTGAGAAATAGGGACCTATGGTGTTGAACACCATAGGTGCATTTTAGTAGACCCGTATTATATTTATTGAAAAGTTTTCAACTTATCATTAGTAACGTTAACAATAATAGCCAACTTCTTTCCGACATTGAATATTTCAAGAAAGGTACAAAAATCCGAATCTCTATCGATAGACAAGTTAGAGTTTTATCTATTTCATCAAATTTCAAACAGCCAACGAATATTCAGAAAAAAATATCGATCAATTTGAAATGAAGGGCATAAAGAATGATCAATTGTAAAGAGTACATAAACTATCGAAGAACGTCACAAAAACAAACCAAATGGTTAAAAAGAAATAGCTATTATAATGTCGAAATTAAGTTTATTTGTATTATTCCATTCATTAGATATGTGTTGTAAATTAAATTAAATATTGCTTTATATTATCAATATAATTGAAAAATAAAGTCTTAGTAAAAAGAAAAAAAAAGTAAAAATTCGAAGACATTTTCCGGACCATCATCCGAACCCAACCTGGTACACATTTTCTGGGTGCCAGAAATATGATCGGTGACGTAAGCTTTTTTACGTAGTAACTTGCATGAGTCATAACAGATAACAGATAACGTTTACGAAAAAAAGTAATACAGAATTTAATAGAATTTAAATACAGATTACGTACGCACGTACGGAATCTGCCGCGAATTCCACATTTTATATACGGAATATGCACAGAGAAATGATACAGATTACATTTGAATTGCATTTATCCGTGATCTATGTACGTACTCTATTATTACTTTAAGCGAAATTCATGTCATCACTTCTGTTGCGGATTTTAATGGCGCAGAATGGCGTAGAATGGCGTAGAGGTGTCAATTGGGATTCAATTTAATTATCTTGCGCAACTTTCCAAATTTGGTTTAAAGATTTATTAACGTTAATTTCGCATTGTACAATTTTATTGTAAGTACGTACGTACGTATATTTATTTATATCATACGTGTTTTTTTTTGACTCAAAATCAACATTACGTTTATTATATTCTACAATACGTTAACAATACGTTTATACAGTACGTATTAGAGTTATGTCCAAAAACTTGGCTATTGCGAATGTGGCTATTACGACATACATACGTCTATTATATCATTTTTGGCGTAACTACGTATCTTTTTGACGTAGCAATACGTCACCAAGTTCCAGTGCTTTGGGAAGATGCATGATAAGCTTTAAGATCTTGAACATTGTAAAAATTTGATATGAATCAACATTTTAATAAAGTAATCACATGTAAAAATTTTTATTTTCAGTATGGAAAGTTTTTTGCCTTCTGTCACACAATTTGGAATAAGCTATACATTAAAAAAGAAATTGATCTTTGAGGAGGTGGGACAGTGTACAATTTAGACGTCCGATTCTCATCTAGCTTATACATCCATTTTAAAATGTATGCATACATGCAAAAGTAAATTCTGAACAACTTTAATTAATAGCTGACGTCAGAATTTTGTCCGAGCTGTCCAGTGACAAAACCAAGGGGTATACACTAGATTCGGTATTTGACATAGAAGATTCTTGCACAATTCGACTCTTCACACTAAGAATTTAATTATAAAAAAAATCATTCAAAATCTAATCATCTTTGTTCAAACAGTGTTGTGAACAAGTTGTGATATCTCATGGATACTCGATTCTTTTCAGTGAAAGGAATCGGATGGTATAAACATCGTACAATTTGACCACTTGATCGCGAGACATCTCAATTAGTCACTTCGTCAATATATCATTGTCTGCATTATTTACCTTAAATTTTTTTAAAAATTATGAAACTGTTCTATATCAGCTATGTCATATTTAAAAATGTAATTTCTAATACTATAAAACAATTTGCGATTAGTGACCCTGCTTATGTAGGCCATACTTAGTGTCTCTTATAAGTAATGTAAATTTCTTGAATATTAGCGAGAACTTGACTTTCGAGATCTAAAGCATTACAAATAAAATGACTTATAAGATTATTTTCTTTATTAATATATTGAAAAATCCAAAAGGTTTAGCGGGTGTTTCAGTTTTCTGTCATTAGCATCTATTCCAGTTTATGTTTTATAGTACTAATTAAAAATCTTTAATGCTGGTTAAAATGTTGCATCACTTCTCATTGATTAAATCCATTATTTGAGTACGCTGCTTACTATATCTCTAATGCTCTAATGATTAAAGTTTGTTTGACATTACATAAGAAATTATGCAAGAAGGTATGGCTCAATTATTTACAAAAAAATAACTTCTTGTAATAATCATGTGTGAATTGTTATAAGAAATCGATAAGTCGATTTCGCGATCAGCTAAACAAATTAGCATTATCCAATTTTTTCGTTATTGCCGGGATCACTACTTTGAGTTTGCTTTTCGAGTATCCTTACGGTAAACTATTCGTTCAATATTAAATTATAAACTTATCTATTGCTTAAAACTCTAAAAAAATAGGAATAGCTAATCACCTTTTCAATATCATCTTTACTAAGGATAAACTCTCTCCCTAATTTACGATCGGCATTATATTCTTTGAGATACTTATTTACATTGGAATGATGTTTTTTTGTTGAAATATGATCGAAAATATGCTCACTATAATAAGAAAACCATTTCAATTAGTGTTAAATTCAATTCTTGACCCTATTTTTTTGAGAAAAGAGTTTAAGCTATACTAACCAAACAATCTGTCTTTCTTCACTTTGACAGGTAGGCTTCACTTCAATTTCACAAAAAATACACCAAAAATCCGGTTGCTTATTTGTATCATAAGTAAATGTGACATCTTTGATAAAAATTTTGTATTTTTGGTATTCCTATTGCATTGTTTTATGAGCTAATGGTCAATGGTTAATAGTTCGGTTTACAAAAGAAGCACGCTCTACGTACAGATTTTTGTTTGTCGAGCTTTTTTTGTAGGCGTTCCTGATGAAATTTGGTGTATAAATGTCTTTTACCTTGGCAAGTGTTTCGTTTGCAGATCGTGCAAAATGAATAAGCCATTTTTGAAAACGTAAAGTTGAATCAACTGATTCAATTCAATTGATCTTGATTGTAAACAAATAAGCCAATCATCATCGACAAATTTTGAAAAACATATTGTATATATATATTGGCGTTTTTTTTTTTATTTCCTTCCTTAACCAGCCTTTTTGTTAAAATGACTCAGGAGACGAATCACCAGCAGAATAACCAGCTCAACCGTAGTCAACCTTCCCCTCAATTAGTCTCTCTTCTCCAAGGCAAACTTAGCACTTTAGTAGGCAAATCATCTGGTTATATTGAGAATCTTCCCGAAGATGTAAAACGTCGCATCTGTGGTTTAAATTTCTACCAATCTGAACATGCAAAATTGGAAGCAAAATTTCAGGAAGAGATCCTTGCGTTAGAAAAGAAATATTTAAAACTCTATCAACCTTATTATGAAAAACGTGCAAAGGTTGTTCGTGGTGAATGCGAACCAGCCGAAGAAGAGATTACGGCTGGCGCGTCGCTTTTCGAAAAAGAAAAGGAAAAGCAGGCGCAAGAAGGAGATGAAAAAAATAAAGATATACAAGGTGATCCAGCAGCTGAAAAAAGTAAAGAAGTACAAGAAGGTGATGAAGGCCCCTGCAAGGGTATCCCTGAGTTTTGGCTTACTGCCATGAAAAATTTATTCACGATTTCAGACAACATCACTGAACGCGACGAAGAGGCATTAAAACATCTAATTGATATTCGCATTTCATATCTTGAAAATCCTGGTTTTCAACTTGAGTTTGAATTTGAAGAAAATAAATTTTTCTCTAACACTCTTTTGGTAAAAACATATTACTATCAAGATGAACCTGGATATGGTGGTGATTATGTATATGATCATGCTGAGGGCACAAAAATTGATTGGAAAGAAGGCAGGGATCTGACTATCACAGTTGAAACGAAAAGACAAAAACATAAAGGCAACTATTCATTGAAATAAATATATCATACTTTTTCTTTTTGCATTCACATATATATAGTTTACAATTAGTATTCTATTTATAGGTACCAACAAGACTCGAGTGGTAAAGACTACAGTACCTGCTGCATCATTCTTTCAGTTTTTTAATCCGCCTCCGCCAGATTGTGAAGAGGAAGATGATGACGATGATTTGGATCAGCGTCTTGAAACTGATTACCAAATTGGTGAGGATATAAAAGAAAAACTTATTCCTCGTGCCATTGATTGGTATACTGGTAAAGCTTTAGAATATGAAGATATGCTTGATGATGATGATTACTTTGACGAAGGTGATGACTATGATGAAGGTGATGATTATGATGATGATGATGATGACGACGGTGACGATGAAGGAGTAAGTAAATGTCTTAGGACATCCCTAACAATATTATAAAGTTTTTTTTTTTTTTTTTGTTCTACCAAACGTTCGTGGTGATATTTAGTAAGTATCTGAAAATACTTCAATTTGAAGGGCGTTTAGTTGAAAATAGGTTAAGGCCACGAAAAAATTTAGGGCTGCTTTGTATGTTTGGGAGATGTATTTATTAGCTTCCCAGGAAAAAATTAGTTTAAAATTCTAGATTATCTTTATTTTCATGATATATTTATAATTAGCTTAGAATAGTTAGTATAACATGAAGATTATTAATAAGGTCATAATGAATCGTAAAGTTTTTGTTATCGTTTTTTCCTATCATTTTACACTTTATTATACCGTTACATTAGCTTATTCTTTCTATCTCATTTTTACATAAATTGACATGTATCTTATTATTTAATCCATAATATTTGTTTCTCTATCTTTCAACTTTTTGCAGGCCGGCGGAAGGAATGGGGAGGTTGGTAAATATATATTTTCAAATTATTTGATCTCTTTAACTCGTAATGAGATTGTTTTTACGTATTCATGCAAATTTTCGATTATTAGAGCGACCTGAATGCAAGCAACAATAGAACAGACTTACACGACAATTGATTTATTGGTTGTAATGAAATCCCTTTTTACACTATCTTTTTAAAAATCCTTCCGTCCATGAAATTTACATCCAATATTTCATTACTAAATAAATTCATTATTTGTTCAATTGTGGAAAAACGTTTATATGGTACTAATAGAATCAATAATATAAACAACTTGGTCTATTGCTGGTGAATGATTAAATGGAATAGAAAAAATTTTTGAATATAAATGTAATCTCTTTTTAAGTTTCGATACAGATTCCACAAAATATTTAGAAATAGCAAAAAATACAATAATTGCAAATCACGGCACACAATAATTATGTAAATTCTTTCTGTAAGAAAAAATTAGTACATTTTATCATGTATTATTTTCACTTTACACCCAGTAATTTGATCTGAATACAATATGAAAGACATAAAAATTAGGAATTATATTAATAATATGTGAAGATAATTTGATCAACAGTACCTGAAACTCAAGGGTAGCATTCTTCGGTATAACTATAGATTGCAAGAGACCTGAATCAAACTGCCATTGTTATAAACATGTAAGTCAACATAATGGACAAAATGAACTAACCTGGTGGACTTCCCGCATTGCCATAAGCTTGTTGCGGTGGAATTGTTAATTTACGTTCACCACCAATTCGCATACCAGAAATTCCTATTTCCCAACCTAACAAAGTTTTGGATAACACAACATTATTAACGGGATTGGAAATCAATTATAAATAATATCATATAAAAACTTACCTTTAATAACTTCTCCTTTACCTAAGGTAAAGTGGAATGGCTTCCCACTAACATTTTTATCAAAAACTTTGCCATTCAAAAGTTTTCCGATGTATCGGACTTGAACCTAGAAAATATTTAAATCTGTTTTAAAATAATATTTGTTTAAATAATTTAAAAATTTTTAACCTTCAATCATCACTACCTGCTTGCCAGGTTTTGCCATCTTTCCTCTACCTAATGAGAGGTCTTCGATTAAAACACCTTCAGGAGTTGTGATACTTTCCTAAAAATTATAAAATTATTTTAATAATAATTCATAAAATTCGACTCATAACAAGCCTTAAAATTATTATACCTTCTTCTCTTTAGAATCAGAGTCCATTAGGTCTTTATTTCTCGGTTCCGCATTTTTATTGCCGTCTTCAGTCTTTAGTTTTTCAGATTCTAAGCTATTTTTTGTTAAAGTTTCGGTTTTAACATCTACCGGGTTTTTTTTGTTTCGTTCTTTATTTTTTTTCTGTCATTTATAAATTAATTAATTAATTAAAAAACTACATTTATGAACTGAAAATAAAAAAATCGAACCTTTTTTTGTGCCTTTGATGACACATCTGCACTCTTGGATTCAGTCGACACACCTGCGCTCTTGGGTTCAGTCGACACATCTGCGCTCTTGGGTTCAGTCGACACATCTGCGCTCTTGAGTTCAATCGACACATTTGCGCTCTTAGGTTCATTCGACACATTTTCAGTCTTTTGTTTTTTTGCTGCACGTACATTTTGTTTATCTTTATTATCATCATTTGTTCTTTTATGATGTTTACCATTTTCATCTTTAATTTCTTTTTTGATGATTACTTGATCCGAGAAAATATCTCCCTCGCTTAAATCTTCATCTGAGTCATCTTCTGTGTTGGCTATTGCATCTTTACTCTATGTGTATGAATTCGTTGTATAATGCTATGGATATAATATCACAAAGTGTAGAGCTATTGTAAACCCACTCACTTACCTCGAATGACGATGATTCGGACGATTCGTCATCAATATTGAGCATTTTCTTCACGTTCATGTCACCATTCGGCTTACATGTTATTGAAGAAGAAATTTCTTCAGGTTTGCTTTCTGAATCATGATCGATTATTTTTATATAATTTCCCGTCAAATGTATCTTGCTGTGATTGACAACGCTTTGTTAAGAACTAATCATTAACATTCTATATATTTAGACATGAATATTTATATTCGCATCTTACTTGTGTCCCACAGAATATAATTTAACATCCTCTCCTTTCAATAAAGTAACATTTAAATTTTGTTGCTCATGCTTATTTTAAAGTTTGAAAGGATTTAAAAAAAATTATCAAAAGACAATTACAAATACAAAAAAAAAAGTTTAATCTCGATTTACCACTCCAGAAATCAAATTACACAAAACGAACTTCTTATTATTTGTTTCTATAAAAAGGGTTGTTCGAAGATCTTCTTCTGATTCTTCAAGTACCAATGCCGCCTTTAATCGCATTATCATTGAAATTTGTCATGGATAATGTTTTTTTTATCAAGTTTTACACGAATTCAAGAATTCTCAATATATACCATATATATTTTAAAATTATACCGGACATTTTGGCTGTATGTGAGTCCGGGTTCGATCTCAAGACCTAAATTAAAGTAATATTCAAACTTTAGAATAAAATCAATTAATACATAGAAAGTTATCAAACTTTATATATACCCCAAAAACCTTTCGGAACCTTCATTTTGAATCAGTGAAAAAAAGATAAAATTTTCTGATTACGATAAATATAGAATTTTTATCAATTACCGATTAGGATTAAGCACAATTACATAAATAATATAATAGATACGATTGGTTGGATTATGTGTACGTACTCATGCAGTTTTTATAGCTTACTTCTTGCAATTATATTGTTTGCATCATTAAATTCATCGGTTTATCTTGCGTTTTTGTATAAATGGGAATTAATCTACTAGTAATTCTGGCCGAGCTTAATTTTTCGGCTATGGCCAAGCCGATAAATTTTATCGGCTTAGTCGGCTTGTTCAAGCCTACTACTATACTATTTAATTTTGTTCTTTAATCCGGAATTTTTCGGAATTTACAAAAATTTTTTGGTTCAACTTTACAGGTTCACTCATTTTCCATATCGGAAATTTTTGTAATTGCCGATTAAGCCGATAATTTTCTTTAACCGATTTTTTTTACTATTGGCCAAAAATCATTATCTACTACTAGTCTTTAACGTTATTAAATAATAAACTTAATATAGTAATTATTTTTTATATTATTTTAATTATACTGTAATTGATAGTCTTTAATATCCTCTATTATTATAGACAATACAATTTGTGTTGCTTTGTTTATGCCAACAGAGTTAACTTTATTCATATGGGCTGATTTATGGAATTGCTAATAACTTTTGATCTACCACTTTATTTTGAATAATTTTACTAACAAAATGTTTGTCTCGATGAGATGATTCTAATGGATTTAAAATTATTAAAATCCAATCACAAGATTTCAAGATAATTAAAATTTTGTATATATAAATTTACTATTAAATTTTAAAGTTACTATATAATATTAAATAATTTTTGATATATTAGTCTGTTTTAGATTATTTAACTACCAAAATATTTGTTTCAATAAGACAATTCCAACAAGCTCAAAATTACCAAAATCCAATTACAAGATCTCAAAATTATTGAAGATTAGTATTATGTAGATAATTACTTAATACAATTGGTTTTGTATATAAAAATCAATTGTATTAAAGGTGCTAACAGATATTATGTAATATCTTTGGAGAAGGAGATTAGGTCAAAATTTTATGTTATATCTAGAGATCTGCAAACTGGGCTCGTGCCTGTGTCCAACAAAATTTCAAGTATGGGCATGAGCACAAAGACTCAAGCATGGATATAGGTACAAAGAATCAGGCATGGACATGGGCACAACAATTTGGCATAGGCATAGGCATAGGCACAAAAACTTGGCATGGGCATGGGAATAGACACAAAAATTTAATATTTATTAATTAATTGTGTCTGACACTTTGCCTAGCACTTATGTCTGGCACCTTTTTGCCTAGCATATTGTGCTGTATTATAATAGTACTTGCTACTTTTGTGCCCATGCCTATAAAATGCCTAGCATTTGTGCCCATGCTTACATTAATATCTTGGCACTTTTGTGCTTTAGGCATGGGCACAGCATAAGGTACTAGTGTCTGGCCTGGTGTCAATATGCCTGGCATGTCTACTTGCAAAGCTCTAGTTATATATAAGATATGGTGAAGTTAAAATATTTTTGATCATAACATATTAATATTATAATTAAAGTTGAATGATTTTGATATTATTTAATTTGTCTCGTTAAATGATACCAAAATTATTTAGTTTTAATTACTAGACCACAAAATATTTTAATTTAATTAAATATTTAGTTATATAGATATTATAGTAAATCAAGGATATTTTATATTCTTATAATCAGAACCAGAAAAAATTTTAAACAAAATTTATATTATTTGATTCCTTTTAATAAGAGGAATTAAATAATATAAATTTTATTTGGTTTTGATTATAGAAACATAAGATATTTTTGTGTTTAATACTGTATTTAAATAGAATCAGATAAAATTTACACTATTTAATTCCTCTTAGTTAGTAGAATCAAATAGTATAAATTTTATCCAATTCTAATTATTAAATCCCAAGATAATTCAATTTGCCATAATATTCTCCTTTACTATAATATTTCTCTCCTCTTTATATATTAGGCCACACAAACTTATACTATTGGTTCTCATAACCCGGCCGGGTCAAATTCAACAAAAGTTTGAAAAAATTTTTTACTATATTTATTATCCGGGTGAGCTTTTTTAAATTTTTGTAAAAAAATTTTATATGTTTTTTACATATAAAATTTTTTGAAAATAAAATTAAAAGCCGGGTCGCCGGGTCACAAGAAGTTACTTGGTGATATGAAAACCAATAGTATAAGTTTGTATGGCCTTATATATAAATACTATATAATTTTTTTTTTTTAAGTAATTCTGTTTTTAAACTACTATATGATTATTATACAAATAACAACTTTATAGTATGGTATTCTGTTTTAATAAAAACTCACCAAGTAAATGCCCAATATAATTTGCTATAACAACTATTAGTCTCTTCTATAATTTAAAACTAACTTTGAATTTTGTAACAACAAAGATTACTTCTAAAAACATTGTCAGAGTGTTGTATACTATGTTAGAATTTCTTTTTTCTCTTTCAATTCTTCTTTTTTCTCAAGAGATATGAGACAAAAAATGAAATTTTAATACCAAATAAACTGAAAACAACCAAAAAAAAAGAAAATACAGAAAAGAAAAAAGAAGATATTACATCAACTATAGGAACTCTTTCTGATAATTACTCAGTTCAAAATTCTTATAGAAGAAAAACACAAATTTTGTTGAAGAGTTGTGGCTTAACATAGTGGTTTATTTAGAGGTTAACATCTGCTAGCAGGACTCCTCTATGGTGATATTTGGCATGCAAGCCAAGAGCATTATTATACAAGATAATTGGCAGGAGGTACCCTTGTATAAAAAATCTTGGTGGAGAAGAGAACTCTTTGGACACTTCTCTCTCTTTGTTGACGAAGCTCTTAAGCCGTACTTCTTTGAAGACACTGGGAAACAACAAAATATCCTGTTATTTTCTTCAAGCTACACTCCTTTTACTAGGTTAAGTGGTACCTTATACTCTCTTTTATCCTTCTGTCGGTCTTCCAAAAAATTTTCAACAAAAAGTGAGAATTTGGCTTACCCCTCCAAAAGATTGACATTCTTTACTTCCCAAATTTGAACAGACTAGTGGAATGCAACCACATGTTTGTTTACGGACGAATATAGCACTTTTTCATAGGACTTAGTCTGGGAACTCTAATTACGGCAGCAGGTGGCTTGAGACATGAGTTCTCAGACAATGGTAGCACCTGGCTTGAGATACAAATTAGAACAGACAACGAAGCTATCCAGAGTTGATAGGAAAGTCAGAAAGTAAATTTAATGTTAAAGTGAATACTTTACAAAAGAGATATACAAATGTTGCATTTGGTATATAATTTTTATCAGCCTTGTATAGGTTATAACAGTGCCTTCAGGATTTTAGATTTCTTTTTATGTTTTTTTTTTTTCACAATCAGTATTTCTTTTTTCTTTTCTGTTTTTTCTTTTTTTCTAGTCATTTTCATAATTCTCTGTTAAAAATTTCTCCCTTTTTGTCTCGTGCCTCTTGAAAAGAAAAAAGAATTAGAAGGGAAAAAAGAGATCCTGATGCGGTTTACAATATCCGGTCAAATGATCAAGAGAATATCCTTTGTCAATACAAAATATGAAGTGAGTTTTGGATCCCTTTGTGAGACTAATAGTTGTTATAGCAGATCGCATTGGGCAATACTTAGTATACTTGGTGAGTTTTTATTAGAATAGAGTATTACACTATTTCAGTAATTACTTATGTAATAATTGTATAGTAGTTCATAAAATAAATAGAAGCAGAATTGCTTAAATACAAAAAAAAAAAAAGAAGATATTAATTTCAAAAAAAAAAAAAAAAAAAAAAATCTAAGACTTTAAAAGCACTATTATAACCTATACAAAGCTAATAAAAATTATATAACAAATACAATATTTGTATATCTTTAATATAAAGCTTCGTCTTAATATTAAATTTACTTTCTGACCTCTTCAAATAATATTATTGCCCATTCTAACCCATATTTTAAGCCAGGTGCTATAGCCATCTGATAATTAAAGTTTCTAAGCCAAATACTGTGAAGTAGTATTATATTTATTTATAAACAAACATGTGATTGCAATTTACTAGACTGTTTAAATTTAGTAGATAAACATAGTGATAGTATTAACTTTTAGTAAGCTGGCTTAGCTATAGCTTTTGAGCTAAGCTAACAAGCCAGCTTAAACTGGCTTAAGCTAATATTATATAATTCAATATGAACATAATCAAATAAAAATAAAAAATTTGATATATCAAATAGCATTCAGATAGATATATCAAATTTTTTATTTTTTGCAAGTATAAGTCTGTGATATATATATATAGGCTGTATCATCACTTCTGATACATCATATTTTATAAAATAAATTAAAAAGCTTATTAATAATATTA
>CAJVPY010004502.1:0-12554 GCA_910591965.1 Dentiscutata erythropus | reverse complement strand
ATTAAATTTTACATAACGGTTGAGCACCATTACGATCATTATCTAATTAATTGAGTGTGCTACTTGAGAACACCCTATATCGTCAGCACAGTCGAATGCATTTTTAGATGTAGGCCTACGCAATTCGTTAATTTCTTTAAAAATTTCTTCAGAATCAGGTCGTTTTTGAAGATCGTGATCCATACATCGCATGGCCAATTTCGCGTAACAATCAGGGGTCTTGGGCGCAAACTGGTCGCAATCCTTTACAAATTCTCATTGCGAGTTTTGTATCAAATTCATGACCATCAAATGGCCGTTGCCCGGTCGAAACTTCAGTCATGATGCCTCCAAATCCATAAATGTCTGCCGCTTGAGTAAATGGGTATCCTTGTAAGACTTCTGGGGTGACATACGGCATAACGTCGTAAATACCACTTTCCGAATCATTTTCACTATATTTCTTAGACATTTCTAGATCTGATATGTAAGGCTTTATACATCTACCATTTACTTTAACATAATTATAATTAGTCTCATATTGTAAAACATTGCCACTGTGAAAGTTCGCATGAATGTATTCAGCATCATGAATTCTTTGTAAATTTAATGCGATCTCAGAAAGAATACGTAATTTAGAATACCATTCAAGGTTGCTAAAGTCCTTCGTTAACAACTTGTGAAGATTCCCTTGCTTGGCATACTGAAATAACATTATGTATTTGTTTGTTTTTGGGCTTTGAGTCAAGCCACATATACATATATCAGGAAATATAACAGGAAAATCATCAGTTAATCTAAGTTGCATATATTTAAAAAATTAGCGTTAGTCCAAAACTCGCTTAATAAACGATTAACGATCCAAACGTGCCTTTTTCAAAAAATCGTGATTTCCCTTATAATAGGTCAAGGTCTTGAGCACAACGGTACTAGATAATATACGAAGTCCTTTATTGCGAATCCTCCTTCGCCAATTTTTTCAATATCTGTTAATCTATCAACCGGAATCCATTCAATCATATTTTCATAACTATTAATTCTAAGTTGAATTCCTTTCACGCAATTATCAACATGTTTATTTCCACTTGTCCATCCCCGTATGCCAAAGGAGTCGCCCAATTCCGTGGATTTTAAGTAATATTTGAACGCAAATCGATAGTTTCGTTTGACCCAGATTCCAATAGCCAATCTGATACACAGCACGTGGGTGATTCATTCTCGCAGATTGTTCATAATATTTAAACGCCTTTTTCTCATCCTTGTCAACTTCGATGCCAAACTCGTAGTAATATCCGAGCCAGTATATGTCCTCGGCGTTGCTCGTCTCCAGGGCCTTCTCACATTCCGCAAAAACGATATTACCGTCAGTTTTTTCACCAGACATTTTTTGAACATGAGAACAAAAAAAAAAAAGGATTTTTTTAGTTTTTTTTTTATGCTAACTATCACATTCTATTACTTATAAAAAAATCAAAATAGATTGTTGATTTTTTATAAGTAATAGCATGTGACAATTAGCATCACGTGGTTGCATCACCCATCATTAGCGTGAACACACATGGCTAGAAACTATGCAGATTGCAGATCAACTATTCAAACTAAATTAGAAATCAGGTTAAAATGAATGAGAGGTTCTATTTGGCCTTCTAAAACCCACTTATACTTGTTTATTATAGGATTTATCCGAAATTAATTTTTCAAGCCCCCCCCCCCCCCATTAGGGGTTTCAAAGTTAACAAATAAGTGGCGCATTTTGAAATTAAATGAGAGTTTGAAGAACCTTGTTTGTTTTTCAAGATTTTAAAATCGGAAATGAAATGGGAGTGTTTGGAGATCCCATTTTATGAAATTGGTAAAAAAAAAATAAAAAATAAAAAGTAAAACTTTCGATTGCCGGATCACTTATTTCAAAATAAATAAATACAGTACCATCAATTTAGATTTATGCGGTTAAACTCCCATTTGTGCCATTTTTGGTTGATTTTACTCAGTTGTAGTGCAAAATCATAAAAGGGAAAATTAAATACTGTAAACACGTGAGACTAGTTTTAAGGTAATAGATTTAAAATTTTTTTGCATAGCTTTTTTCTGTATCATTTGCCTTGTATTTAGTTAGTAATTTTTCTCTGAATGATAGTGTTCTTTTGAGCTACAGATCTCGGTTCAAGACTTCCAATATGGGTCTGAATCCAGGATATTGGATTCAGACCCCCGAAATATAAACTTTGGCTGAATTAATAAAGAATGCAACTCTTTCCGTTCCGACTAAAAACTAACTAAATAAATACGTATCCTACACATAACTATCGTTATAAATAAAACCCATGACTGATGATAACCTTAAAAATCTGTTATACTCTTAATTAAGTGTGTCACTAATCCATATCGTTCTACTTGTACATGGAATTTCGGGCTAATCCTTCCGAATCGATTACATAGGCCAAATACTGGATAGATTGACAACCTTAAATTTTACGCCACATACTTAATTAGTTCACATGACCTCAATATATGGACAATTTTGTGCTCACTGCAGAAGAATATTGCCAATTTACTCACCTTCCTTCACGTTGAAACACAGGTTTATGACTGTAACCCTGTGCTAAATAGACGCCGCTGTGAAAGAGTTCTCCCATAGTTACAACAGAAGACTAATACTGTAGGGAAAATAAAACATCACTTATAAAATTTTATTTTCATTCTTCCATTTTTGGGGATTTTTTAACGCATGTGTTCAAGATTTGATTTTCGATTGCTTATTTCCTTTTTTGATTAATGTTAACGGCAAAAAAATAAACAAAACTCCGGTTATTATGCGCATCATAGTAATAGTAATAGTAATAGATATAAGTGTTACCGCGCATAAATAATCACAAAATTTATACAACTGTATTTTCTGGATTATATTTTACTATATAATGTTCAAACCTATAATACTTCAAGAATATTTGAATAAACTCCTTCCTTTGGTCTTAGGGGCAAAGGAAGCAGACTTAGAAAGTACCTTGTGGTCTACTCCAGGGACTATCGAAAAATTAAGTCTTTTCGCTAATAATTCTCAAGTTAGCGTTTTATATATAACGAAGTCAAAAAAGGGCGACAATAAAGGTGAATTGATAATTTAATGTTTACTTCAATAAACAAATTTTTAGAATTATCTCCTTTCTAATTTTTTATGAGGTCATGTCATAAATTAATATTCTATATTTGAGGTCTAATACTGTACATTTGTTCTAAAAAATACTTTTTTACAGATGATGCATATATTTATACTATCTCGCAGAAAATTGCATATCACCTTAATGATGTTGCATTAATTTCTATCACCAAGATTCATGCTAAATTAGATACTACTTTTCCTATACAATCACAAATTCAAATTTTAAATTTACCTGGTCCAGCAACTATTAGTGAATCTGCATCTGTTAGAGTGAACTCATATGAAGAAGCTATTTACTCTTGTATTCATTATTCTGTTGCGCCATATTACAATGCTTATGTTGCTAATAATGTTCATAATGAAGAAAATAAAAAATTTGATAATAATCATATTGGTAACCTTTTTCATCATTATTAATAATATACGTATTAAAAATTATTTCACTTATATTATAAAAAAATTTCCTTATTTGTAAAAAAAAAGGCGTTCCAATGACAAAAAAGAAGATTAACGAATTAGAGTTATCTTTCCTTCATTTACAGAAAAATGTTAATGTTGAAATTCCATTAATATTTTTGAACATCCACCCGGTTGTTCAAAAGGCTGTCGAAAAGGTTTGTAGGTCTCGATTTTATTCCATGTTTCGTTGTACAATAGAACGATTAATAAATCATTTGTCTTTTTTATTTACTTTTGTTAAAGGGTAAACAAGAAGGCAGACAAGCCACTATTGATTTTATTGATCCAGAGTTACTTAGTGATACTGCATTCCTGAATAAGCTTCAAAGCGATTTAAACAGTTGGATTAAAGAAATCCAAAAAATAACCAATTTAACATATGATCTATCAAGTGGCACAGCTATTCACGAAATAAATTTCTGGCTGAATATGGAAACAGCACTTGAAAGAGTTGATAAGCAGCTTAAAAGTAATCAAATAGGTATGAATACAAGTTAATTTTAATTATACAGTATCAGATATATATAAATAATTACTGTATTTATCCTTTTTTAAATTGTTCTTAGTTTTGACATTTGAGATTCTTAGACATGCCAAGCGTTTTCACGCCACGGTGTCTTTTATGGCCGATACAGGTTTAAAGGATGCAAAAGAAAAAGGTATTACCAATTTACGCATATATTAATATTTAATACTATTTATGATGAATAAATTTAATTCATTCCATCTTTGATATCAGCGCAAAAATATAATCAATTAATGAGAGACTTTCCTCTCGATGAATTACTATATGCTCCCGATGTAGTAAAGATTAAAGAGGCAATAAACGTTATTTTTAACCATTTTATCAAGAAAATGAGATTAAAGTAAGTTTTTTTTTTTTTTATGACTTTATTATTTATTACTCTTCTCGTTGTTGATTGCTTAATTATTCATGGTTCTTAATATTTTAATAGTCCGTATCCAATCAAGAGAGCACTTTACCTTGTTGAGGCCATCTCGCGTGACTTAAATGACGTATTACTGAAAGTTTTAGGTAGTCGTCGTTTGATGTATATGGAATATAACGATTTCGAAAAAATTATGGAAGGTGCTAAGTATGTTTTTGGATCGTGGGATGGTGATATCAAAGAATTTACAAATGTGGCACGTGACGTTATGCGTAAACGTTCAGACAAGTTCATTCCAATTATAATAAACCCTACACATGATAAATTGCAAGAACGTATTACATCCATTTGGAATTTTAGAAAACAGCACGCAGAACTTTATCAAACAATTGTTAATACCATGTCCCAGCCAAAAAATACCAAAAAAATCGGTATCGAAAGGGACAATCAACAAGAAAGCATTAATATAAATAAAATCGATTTTATGGAAGAGATAAAGGTAGCATATGAAAGTGTTAACGATATTGATGTGCTAGATACTTCTGTTGAAGGCACTGAAATCTGGATCCAAGCAGAAAATTCATATAACGAACGTGTTTCAAGAGTAGAAGATAAACTTATTGTAGATCTACGAGATCGATTCGGTAAATGTAAAAATACCAACGAAATGTTTCGCGTGTTTTCAAAGTACAATGCCTTATTTGTTAGACCTAAGGTAAATTTATTCTTTAGAATTGTTCATATTGCTATTTTATAACTACTTGAAATATAGTTATTTTTGTATATTACGAAAAGGTTAATGACTTATCATTTTGTTCGATTACTAGGTTCATGGTGCCATTAAAGAATATCAAAACGAACTTATTGATAGAATTAAAAAAGATATATCCAAGCTTTATGACAGGTTCAACCAACAATATTACAAATCTGAAGCTAATCACATGGCTCAGATCCGTGATCTTCCCACTGTCTCTGGTGCTATGATTTGGGCACGTCAAATTGAAAAACAATTATATACCTATAAAAAACGTATTGAGGATGTTCTTGGTAAAGATTGGGAATTATACGCCGAAGGCCAAAAATTAAAAGTCGAAATTAATAATTTTAAAATGAAATTAGATGCTAGTCCAGTAAATATATGAATGAAACAAACTTTATATAACTTACTTTATTAACAATTTTGTTAACATGTAAATATAAATTTTTATATAGATTTTTGAAGCTTGGATGAGTGAAATTTTTAACCGCAAAGTAAACATGACGGGAAGATTATTTGAAATTACGCGAAATCGTTCTCAAGGAAATATTCTTCAATTAGGTATAAGTTTTGATCCACAAATAATTACTTTATTTAAAGAAGTGCGTAATTTATTATGGTTAGATTATCAAGTTCCATACAATATAACACAAAGTGCAAAAGTTGCCAAGAAAATATATCCTTTCGCTGTAAGTCTTATGGAGACAGTTAAAACTTATGCACAAACAGTACAGAAGATTCAAAAACAACCTGATATTGTCATGTTAGTTGCCAGCTATCGTAATAATGTACAGGCTGTGATTACTAAGGGTATTAATTTTGAATGGAAATACCTTGTGGACGATTATAGTCATACTTTTTTTGATATTTTTGAAGCATCGTATTCGCATAAGAAGCAACATGATGCTTTTATACGGGAATTTGCCAATATTGTTTCAGAATTTCAATATAAGGTTGATTCCTTGATTACTAATTATGAAGATATTTTGCGTTTAATTGAGGACTTAAAAAGATGTGCATATCAGGCGAAAAAATTCAATTCCAATTTGGAAAAAATTCAAAAATTGGTAAGTTAATTTTGATATTGTTCTGTAAACTCTTTAAATAATCACATTGAACTTATAGTATCTTTCTTAATTTATTTTTATTTTTTTTTAGATTAATCGTCTTAATGCTGAATCTTATTCTAATCTTGATGCGTGGGTTGCACAGCTTGATAAACGGATTGATGCTGTTTTGATTCAACGGTTACAACATGCTATATCCGCATGGATAACCGAATTTATTGCATCTGATGACGATTCTACCAATGATATAGAGCCAAATTTTGTTAATAAAATTATAAAAAATGCCAGACGTAGAACTGATAAAATTGATTTTATTAATGATGAAGGACCGATAATGGCAAAAACTGAAAAACCTGTGCTTGTACACACTGTTCACGAAGTGCGTGTTCATAATCGAGTAATTTATCTAGACCCACCAATTGAAGAAGCCAGAATTAAATGGTATAATCAACTACATGAATGGTTGTGTAAGTAAACTCTTTCCTTATCTATCAAGATTTCTCAAATAATCTGATATTAATATTTAAATATTTTTTGTTATATTAGCGGTTGTGTGCAACTTGCCAAGAATTCAAGGTTCACGTAATATTGTTCAACAAGTCAAAAAATCCTCTGTTTCTCGAGAAACTACTTATTCCAATTTATTGGCAAAAATCTTTGATGGTTCACTAGAGAAAGCATATGAAGTCATTGAAACCAAATTAAAAGAAGTATCTGAATACGTTAATAAATGGATCCAATTTCAATCATTATGGTACCTTGAGCCTAATAATATTTATAATCAACTTGGTGATGATCTCAATAAATGGAAACAAATTCTTTCAGCAATAAAGAAATCACGCATTACTTTTGATAATTCAGATATCGAACGTTCCTTTGGTTTTATAGTAGTTGATTATGAACAAGTACAAAGTAAAATTAATGCAAAGTATGATCAATGGCAACTTGATGTTCTTAATAAATTTGCTATCAAGCTTGGTAATTCTATGCGAGAATTTTATTCTAAAATTTCAAATTCTCGTAATGAGCTTGAAAATAAATCAATGGAAAATAATAATACCAATGAAGTAACTGCTTTAATCATTTTAATACAAGATATTAAACATAAGATGTCTAAATGGAACTTGGATGCTGAGATATTTCGTGAAGGTCACAAAATATTAGAACGACAACGATATCAATTTCCAAGTGATTGGGTGCATATTGAACAACTTGAAGGTGAATGGAGTGCTTTTAACGAAATCTTGGACAAAAAGGACAATCAGATTCAAGAACAAATCGGTAATTATTTTTATTAATTCAATTTTTCATGAGTTGAAATATACACGTATAATCTCTTATTTCTATTTTAAATATTTTAAACATTTTAAATATTGTAGATGGATTAATATTAAAAATTAAAAATTTCGTTTCTGATTGGAATAAAAATAAACCAATTGGTAGAGAAATTAAACCTAACATTGCGTTATATAGTCTTTCAATTTTCGAAAACCGTGTCACTTGCCTTAAAGATGAATATGATATTATTTATCGAGTAAAAGAGGCATTGGACATGAATTTAACTATTGAGAATCGTCTAGATTCAATTCTTGAAGAAATTAGAGATCTCAAAGCTGTCTGGAGTTCTCTTTCAAAAATTTGGCAATCAATAAATTTACTAAAAGAAACT
This sequence comes from Dentiscutata erythropus, assembly GCA_910591965.1. Lineage (NCBI taxonomy): Eukaryota > Fungi > Glomeromycota > Glomeromycetes > Diversisporales > Gigasporaceae > Dentiscutata > Dentiscutata erythropus. The sequence continues at coordinate 4,573 of CAJVPY010004502.1, read as the reverse complement.
CCGTGGTCTTTAGCGGTACCACAAGAAATTCAACAACAATTGAAAAATATTCTTAATTCAATTAAAGAATTACCAAGACGTATACATTCATATTCGGCATTTGGATTTTTAGAAGATACAGTGAAAACCTATATTAAACCAAATCCAATTCTTTACAAACTTAAATCCGAAGCATTAAAAGAACATCATTGGAGAAAATTATTCAAAGTTATTAAACTTGAAAATTGTCACAATTTATCTGAAATGACAGTTGGTCACGTTTTGGATTTTGATCAAATTATAAAAAACATTGTAATTCAGTTCTCTGATGAAGAAAATGAAAATGATCAAATTATAAATAATGCATTGCATAATACAATTCAAGCTTCTGATGAAGTAGCTTTAGAGAAGCATAAAAATGAACAAACTTTAAAAGATGTTGTAGCTCAAAGTTTCGGTGAAATGACTTTGAAAGAACTTTTTATATATCTTTTATCTGATAACAATATGGTTAGATATATTAAGAGAGTTATAATTCATACAATTCATGTCATATTCAATACTAAAGTAGACAGCGCACTGCGAGTGCTTTTGTTCTTTCATATTCTCATCTTAATATTACATTATTACATTATTATATAATTGTAGCTTACTCAACTATTTTATAATTGTTAGTAATGTCATGACATGACATGTATAGTTAATAAGCGTTTAGAATTGGTGCTGGGATAAGATTAAAATTTAGCATTTTACCCGGTATTGCAGAACTCCAGTTAAAATATAATATTAAGCAATGTATCAATTGACAGCGTGTGTTTAAATTTTAGATCTTAATTTGTATTTTCAGACGAGCTTTCAAAAAGTTTCACCGTTTCGTCCACTAGTCATTGAAGGTTTTTTTAAACAAAAATTTATAAGTTTATTAGATCCTCAACACAAAAGATTATGTTGAAAGTTATAAAAAAAACCGCTTTCTAAATGTAATAAAATAATCACGGAAATTATATATATTTTTTATTTAAAAAATTGTCTATGCACAAATTCAGATATTTTTTAAAGTTCGGAAGTTTTCATTGATTTAAATTTACGATATACATGACCAAAGAAGCAGTTGGATATAGGTTTTGGTTTTGATAAATTTTCACTGATCATGAAGCAACGTGCGTTTCTCTTAAATTCATGAATGATATATGCCAATTTTGAAACGACATAAATTAAAAATCGATCAAAACAACTATATCATCTTAGTCTGATTTTTTTTTTAATTTATTTGATCTATCATAATCATACGGAATCCATTCTATCGTAATTATAAATTTGAATTTGAAAGCTTTTCGTAAATGGGTTGTCACTTTATTCCCACTCCTTTACTCCTGCTTATCATTGGATTCGATCATTCTTGAAATAAAAAATCTCGACCTTTAACATAAAATTTTTATCATGTTTTGATATATATCATTGTTTTTAACACAGTGCCATAAAAATAATTGACCTTATAAATTACCGTTGAGGAAATACTTAAACGCTTTATTCTTTTATGAACTTCCTAAAATAATATAATTCCACTACTTGATACCTTTATAAATTAAATTCGCAGCTTGTTGATATATTCGAAAGTTTTATTAATATCTTTAAATTTACGTCAATATAACGACTTCAAACGAGCACGCACAATTTCTAATCGTTTATTTTCTTTGCGAACAAGAAAAAAGAGTATTGGCAAAAGCCATAAATATGAGTATAAATATTTATACATAGATCTCAAACGAAGCATCAAACCACTCATACAATGGTACCGATTTTCATAAATAATTGTATGATGAAAAAAGAGCTTCATTATTAAAATATCAATAATTACAATACGAATACCGCGTACACAAAATGGATTCATAAAAACATTTATGTGAGTTCATTCAAATGCTCAGATTTCCTGATATTGATAAAAAAAATTTATATTCTGTATTTATAAAACTTGCCTGCACATTTTTTTATGTACTACCTATCAGCTATGTGAGTTGGTTTGCTATAAAATAAATTATTATATTACTATAAAAACCTATATCTATATAATTTTATATGAATTAAAAAAGGTTATTTAATTATATTTTTGTTAAGTATCGTAATGCACTGACTAAAGTACCCGTCGTGACAAATAATGTAGATCAATTTTTTAAAATATTATTTATATGTAGCATGTAATGTAAACAATTGTGTACCGTACAGCACTGACTTAAGTACCCGGGATCTTTTACAATCATGCAGATTTGATGGGTACTTTACACGGGGGGATACTTTGGTCCGCGCCCTTTGTACCTGCATAAATTTTACATTGTTGATAAATACCATCCAATCAAAACATATAACAATCGTAACTAACGAATATTAGAAAAAAAATTCTTTTGTTCCGTTACTCGGTTATTTCGCTAAAAGTAACAGTACGAAATTAACAAATATCGTTAGTCAATATTTAATTAATTTTTTTAGGCTACCAAATTATGGATAAATGTTTTTTGTTCCGTTATTTGGTTATTCAGTCATAAGTAACAGTGCGCAAAACAACAGTTTAGGACAAGACAAATATTTCGAATCATCAAAATAAATATTCATGCGCTTTTTTTATTTTTGTCTTTTTTTTTAAATCGCCTAATTATAATAAATGTTTTTTTGTTCTTGATAACAGTGTACAAAGAACGAGTTAGGCTAAAGACAAATACTTTAGATTATAAAATAGTTATAGATTTGTGTTAAACCATCTAATGAACATTTGTTTGTTTTATTATTTCATAATTGTAACAATGTGTACAGTGACAAATATTTTAATAAAGAAATTTTTTAATAGCAATTGAACATTCGCAAGTATTTAATATTTAAAAGGTTGCTTCTTTAATAATTCATTTTGTAAAAAAAAAATGGTTTGTGCAAATCAACCAGCACGACGTTCACGTTTTACACATCATATTCGTTGTCAATGGTCTGCAAAGGAAAAACTTATGGTCATACATTACCTTGAGCAATCTAAAAGTGTATGTGGTACAGCAAGAAAGTTTAATATTCAACCTAAACAAGTTTGTGACTGGAGAAAAATTAAAGACCAACTAATGATGGCTGCTCCACATATTGAGAAATTACATCCTGGAAAAAAAGCCAATTTTCCTGCGCTTGAAGAAGATTTGGCAGCTTGGATAAACTCAAGACCAACGTAATGCAGTAACCCGTATAATGGTTACCCAAAAAGCAAAAAGTTTTGCTCAACAACCTAGATTTCAAATTCTGTATCCAGATATAAGCCAGTTTGGTTTTTCCCATAAATGGCTTGATGCATTTATGTTTCGTTATGATCTTTCAAACAGGCACAGAACTAATATTGCTCAACAGCTTTCCAAGGATCTAATTGAAAAACAACAACGGTTCTTAAGTGCACTTAAACAATATAAAAATAATTACCCATTAAGATTAATTGGTAATATGGACGAAATGCCTATTGCTTTTGACATGCCAGGTGCTGTTACTCTAGATGAACGTGGTGCTAAAACTGTTAGTATTAGAACTACTGGGCATGAAAAATCAAATTTTACCGTGATCTTAGGTTGCCTAGCAGATGGTACAAAATTGCCAGCAACATGTATATTTAAGTTAAAAAATATGCCCCGTCAACAATTTCCTCAAGGTATTCATATCTGCATAAATGAGAAAAGATGATGTAATGAACAAGAAATGATTTGGTGGACAAACAACATATGGCTTGCTCAAAATATGTATAGACGTGAACGTTCACTCTTAGTATTAGATTCTTTCAAAGGTCATATTACCAATTTGGCTAAAAAAAATTATAGTGAAAATATGACTGATATCGCAGTAATACCTGGTGGTTTAACAAGTAAACTTCAACCATTAGATGTTATGATAAACCATTCCTTTAAAGCAAAACTTCATAATCTGTATCTTGAATGGATGACTAATGAAATACATGAATTTACACCTACTGAAAGAATTAAACAACCATCTTACTCTTTGATGGCAACATGGGTAAGAAATGCATGGGATGGTGTTGATATTAATTTAATTAAAAGCTTATTTAGCTGTTGTGGAATTTCTAGTGGTCAAGATTTTAATATAGATCAGCAATATGAAATGGAAAATGAAGATTATGTTGAATTGGAAAATAATATTGAGTTAATAGATCTTACTAACGAAGAAACTGTTTGGGTTGAAATGGAAGATATTGATAATATCTATAGCGAAGAACCTATGGTTGAAAATGATTAGGTATTAGGTTCATAAATTTTTCTCTAGAGTGTTGGAAAAGTTTTAAAATGTTATTTGTACGTAGAAGTGAATTTTTTACAATTCGTAGTACGTACATATGTACGTACATATGATGTATTATTAACCAAGTATAGAATTTAATAAACGGCTATATCCGGGTATTTTAGACAGATCTTTACTATAAATGGTAAGGGGTATTAGACATAGGGGGATACAGCAGAGGTAGGGCCACCGAATTTCTGCTGCGACAAACCCCAAATTCTGCTCAGCCTAGAGGGCGATTTATGCGAAATTATGCGAAAATTTTGTGCCAAATATGCTGTAAATT
>CAJVPY010004501.1:0-12554 GCA_910591965.1 Dentiscutata erythropus | reverse complement strand
GTAAAAAACTAAAGCACAATTGCAATTTTTTTTTTTACATTTTTAAAAAAAACAGGTTCTAAACTATCTAACCATATATGTATTTACAGTGTAATTACACACAAACAGATTTTTAATAAATCCTTTTGCTCGCTTATCATTGTTAAAAATGATTGGCAGCCGGTGACTTTTGTCAGGGGAGTGTACACTGTATATTAATAATTAAATAATTTTTTAAAAATTTTTTTTTAAGAATAATAATAATAATATCCTCTAAATCAATATAAAAAAAAGAAAAAAAAAATTAAACACTAACTAAATTTAATACAAATTACTAATTTTGAAACTTTTGCATTGTCAAAGCTTATCCGTAATAACCAAGTCAAACCTCAACTGTTGTCATTACGATTAATGAATAATGTATTTAATCGTACAAAATTGATAAAATCGTAAAATCATAATTCCATTACATTACATCTGTAGGTTTATGTATAAGTTTTTTCGTGATTGAAAGCTGAAATAAAAATTATATAATGTACAAAAAAAGAAATAGAATGTATATATAAATTGATACTAAGCTAAACGAAGATCGCACATCTATCAACTATGGTAATTTTAATAAAAATACAAAAATACTATTTGAAACACATTAAAAGCTTAAAATAGACACAGAGAAAGAAAACTGCAAATTTTTCTTTTTTTTTTAAAAAAAAAAAAGATTCTTAAACAGAAAATTTTATGTATTGTAAGATTATAAAATAAATTAGAATACCCAAATGTTTTACCGCCCACGACTTATTAAAAGAATTCCCTTTATCCATCATGATCCTGTCATGCTAGTACATTCTTAACTGATATTGATATGGAACGACCTATGTTCGATGAAGACTTTTTTTCTGAAGCGTTGCCGTTTACTACACCACCAGTACTTGTTGTGGATAATGAAGAATTTGTAACGCTTGGAGTTCCTCTAGCAAGTACTTTTGGTGTGATATATCTTATCGCTGCGATGTTTCCACTTGATTGCACTACATCCAGAATGGTTTTTCCTGATTTCTTCATATCATTAACAACTTCTGTTGCCCATGTCCCAACACTCTTTGCTGAACTTCGTATGATAGGCTGGGATGCTACACCAAGCATATCTTCGAGATTGTCAAATAAGACTTTCTCAACTTGAGCTCCATTTTGTAATAATAACTCAGCCATAGGAAATAGGGTCTTCCCTTCTTCTGTTATTATTTTCGAAGGTTCAATATGGAGCAACGACAATAATAATGGTGTTTTCAATCCGTGATCTTCCTGCACTTCGAACCGACGTGCAGTATTCACATCAGCTTTTAATGCAATGGCTTGCATTGCTAAAGGTATATCATTTACTTTCACAGCCTGGAAAAGAAGATCCGTCGCCGTTTTATCCTCGTCAACAAGTGAAAAATCTACAAATGCCCGATCGACATATTTGGCTGTAATAAATTTTTGTTTAAATTCGCGAGTATCGGTGCTTGTTGGTTTACGCATAGTTTGAGGTTTTTTTAGAGTCGGTGATAATGTAGATGATGATGCAGATGATGATGGAGATGGAACACGGTTTGAAGATGGTGATATCATATTGATGAGGTCTTCCCAATCGGAATCTGCAGCTGTCTCGGGAATATACTCAAATTTTGGTGGAACTGGTGGCGGAGAATCATGCTTTGAAGGTGGTATAGGCGAGTTATCCGTAAGTTGATCTTTTTTTGAAAGCGTAGCTTCCCAAATAGCATTTGAATGTGCATTTCCGATCGATTTAATTAATTGAACAAGATCAGGTGTATAAGAAGTTGTGTCTAAAGTAAGCGACCTTATTTTTGAAATATGTGTGCCCAAACTACGATGGATTCCAGAACACTCTGAAATAAACAATTTACATTTTTAAATTAAATGATTCAATAAGAGATAAATCAATATCAACTACCGTTTGCAAGATAAATTAATATTTACCTATGCATAAAACAATTCCCAAATTTATTGAGCACCATTCTGTCTTACGAGCTCCACAGTCTGCACAAGAATTATTTGATATATCTGCACCTTTGATAGATTCAAGAATTCTTAAAGAGTTTGCATTGTCTTCTATTTCCTGACGGTTTCGAACCTTAGATTGCATTTTTATAATTGGCTCTTCGGATAACATTGGCGTGCCCTTTTTCATATCATATTTTCTTCTTTCAGATAAACTTGGTAATGTTCCCCTTCTTTGGATAGCTTTTCTGGTAAACAACGTTCCAGCACCTGTACTATCAACGTCTTGTGTCAAAACCTGATCCAAGTTACGACAGCTGCTAGTCCCATTAAGAATACTCTCAATAGCATTAGAAATTACCGCTATCCACGAATTCATGTCTTCAGCTGAAACCGCTTGATAAATACGTCGATATTGAGGTGTTATAACCTCAAAACAAAAACGACGATCGGCACCTCTTGCCTCTCTTACGGTCGCGAATCGTAAGTTTATTGGCTCGTTGTGTGTTTCAAGTTGTTTTTTCCAATTGCTATACTCGCAAAGTTGACCTCCCGCCAAGACGCACCAATATCTTAAAGTAAAAAAAAATATATATTTTTTATGATTACCGTATACAAAATAAACAATAATTTTGGAGACGATTTATCTATCGGATAACTTACTTATGCCAATTATTTTTTGCGATCGGATCAACAGTTCCATGTTGCGTTGCTCGTGATGTAGCAAACAAAAATCCTTCTTTCCTCCTTCCAGCAATTGATGCAGATTCAGTGCCTTGTTGCTCCAAATCACGGATTCCTTTGAATTTATTTTGTACCGTATTATGTGATCCATTATGAGTCGTTTGATTTTCTGCATTGTCGATCGTATTATCCGTAGAAACACTTCCATTACAATTATTTGAATTCTCTCCTTCATTAAAAGACTCATTTGTGAACGGGCTCCCAGTTATTGCCCGAGTCTCCAATGCTCTACGCCTTTCTTCTCTCTCTTTCCTCATTAGATGAATTTCCTTTGTTGCCTCAGCAACATCAACCGCTAGTTTATCTAAACCTGGTTTCAAATTTTGTATACTCATGGCAGTTTGTTGATAAAATACAAATTGTTTTTCGGCAAAATTTGTCAAATGATACAAAATTTCCTGGTCTTTCCTTCCTCCATGTAAGTCTTGCATATATGCATAATAATCGAATCGCTTCAATTCAAAAGTTTTTCGTTTGTTTTGATACTTTGAATCAGTCTCAAGTTTCTTTTTCTCTTTAGCGGAATCAACTTTCATGGACAAATACTTAGATAAAAACTGATAATAATCACGAGATTCATCCTCGAATTCTTTCTTTTTGCTATCAGCTACTTTGATATCATTTTCATACATTTTTCGTAGAGGTTCGATAAGAAGGATAGACATTTGATTTGCAAGGCTTTCTCTGAAAGTCGCAATTTTTTTAGCAGCATCTTCTAAATAGCTATCTAAAACTGGTTGAAATGCTTGAGGATGCGCAGTTGCAGCTGCTCTTAAGGCTGCCATGAGTTCTTCATCTGCATCATGACTGTCCAGCATGGCTTCATGAGCTGCAGATGCTGTCTTAAGTATACGTTTTATATATTGTCTTAATGAACCTGTTTTCTTTTCATATGATGAAAGGGTGGCACGAAATAACGGACCATCCTCGGGTTCATGTTGAAACATTAAGTCATCAGATGAACGTCTGCCTCCACTTGAAATTGAGGAAGCGGTCCCAGATGTGTGTGATGACATGCCCGGGACTGGAAGATATACCGTATCTGGACTTGATGGACGAACGCTGCGTGGAAGATTGAGAGACCATGGAGTAGATGTAGAAGATGGAAGTAGTGATGATGTTCCTGTAAGAAATGACATTCCGTCGAGGGATCCTGTGCTTTTTGACGCTCGATGATGGTAACTTCGTGGGCTATCTGAATATTTATTAACATAATGACTATCAAAAGATTTTAAAGCAAAAGAAAATAAATAATAATAAAAATATTTAACACACCAGCGACCCAAAATGTGAAGGCTGCCAATAATTGGAAAGTATTATCTTTCGCATCGTATTCGGCAAACTGAACAAGGATAAGTGAGTCGTGAAATTTAAAAAACATAATAAAAATAGACTAAAATACCAAAACTCACACAGCAATAGTTTCGCCACCCTCGATGAACCTCGTCCATGTTATGTGGAGCTGACCACATCCAGGACCATTCCATTTCTAAAGGTTTTATTCCATTCGATTCATAATTTCCAACTAACGTTACTTTTGGATGTTTATGCAACTAGTATATGTGTATGAATATAAAATTGAAATAAGATTAATGCAATTGATCTTTGAATAGTAGTTTGATATAGTTTGATCGAATATCATTATAAAAATTATGGTTTTTTAATTGGCATAACTATACTTTAACTTATAACACCAATGCCATTAATTCGTTAATATTATCTGAAACAGCGTCCGGTGGACTATTCCTTATTAAACTAAAATGTACGTACCATACAACATTCAAAAAAAATTTCTTAATTACTTACGTTGGGGTCATCGTTGAATTCAACAGTTACTATTCTTTCTAGTTCTTTTTCACTAGCAACATTGATGAATGTAAGTCCTTTAACATAAGTTTTATTTCCATCTGCTTCTCCTATGTTGAATTTAAACTTTAACTCCAAACATTTGTCTTTAGCTAATTTAAGCAGAAACTTATTTGGAGATATTGATTTGACGTTAGGGTCTTGAGTAAATTCCAGCAGATCTATAGAGTTTGGAATAGCGGCAATACCAGCCGACGTGACAGGAAACGTTATGTAGGGGTCGTAGACGGAATTTGATATCGAAATTTCCGTGATTTGAACTAAAGAAATAAAAAAAATAAATAAAATAAGTTAAAATATGAAAATGTAATGCTTGCGCATTTCATGAAAGCTGTAAATTGAATAATTACATCGACTAGGATTTCTTATGTATAAAGTTGGATGTTCGTCCAAAGACGAACTTACGCTACCCATGATAGAAGGTGAAGAAATGAGGCTGTCTTTTTGGTCGCCCGATTTCCACGAAATATTAGTTAGGTTTCAAATGAAACTAAGGAAAAGGTTAGCAAGAAAACCGTGGCGAGAGCATATATTAGAAAATTCAATGAACATTCGATTTCTAAACTGGAATTGGTCATAATTAACTCATGATCACGTTTAACTGCACTTACGTCAACTGTAGTACCAGAATACGATAACGATAACGTACGTACGTACGCACGCACGCACGTACGTATCTGGTATTTTTACTCCACGTATCGGTGTCTCGTCCAGACAAGACTAAACTCGCAATGGCTTCTAGTTCATCTTCGGATCCTGATAGACGCGCAAAGGCTTTACAAGACTATCGCAAGAAGCTGTTAGAGCATCGTGAATTCGAAGCAAAGCTTAAAGAGAGTGAGTAAACTAATGCGAATTAAATTCTTGGATCTATATTAAGATATTGAAAATTCCATAGAACTAATGTCGTTAGTAAATTTGCGCATTTTGCATTTATTCTGACTCAAAGCATTTTCGATTGCGTGTTGGATGTATACGTCTCTAGCTTTCAATATATGCGTTGACAAATGTGTCCGAATTATTCAGCATTTATTACTTCAGAGTATAATGATGGAAATGTTATTTATTTTACTATGTAGTTCGCCTTGAGCTTCGTGATCTTGAAAAGGTATACGATAAGACTGAAGAAGACATTAAAGCACTTCAAAGCGTTGGTCAGATTATAGGCGAAGTTCTGAAACAATTAGATGAAGAGCGATGTAAGTGATCCATAATAATAAAAATCGACACCAATCGATAATTAATAGTGAATTATTTTATCCGAATTTGATTGCTATTCTCAGTCATCGTAAAAGCCTCATCCGGTCCACGATATGTGGTTGGATGTCGCAACAAAGTAAATAAAGAGAAGCTTAAACAAGGAACACGCGTTGCTTTAGATATGACAACTTTAACTATCATGCGCATGTTGCCCAGAGAGGTTGATCCATTGGTATATAATATGAGCTTAGAAGATCCTGGAAAAATAAATTTTGCTGGTATCGGAGGGTTAAGCGAGCAAATCAGAGAACTTCGTGAAGTACGGAGTCCCGTTTTTTTGATCTGACATCCTACAAACTTACAAACTATCATATAAATTAAATAAATTGACATTCCAGAAATATTCGAACTATTCTAATCATTATGTAGGTTATAGAATTACCACTCATGAACCCGGAACTCTTCCTTCGCGTGGGTATCAAACCGCCAAAAGGCGTCCTTTTATATGGTCCACCAGGTACTGGCAAAACTCTTTTAGCTCGTGCGGTTGCTAGTACTCTTGAAACGAATTTCTTGAAAGTTGTTTCAAGCGCTATCGTTGACAAATACATCGGAGAGAGCGCAAGGCTGATCAGAGAAATGTTTGGATATGCTAAGGATCATGAACCATGCATCATATTCATGGACGAAATTGATGCAATTGGTGGGAGACGGTTTTCCGAAGGTACAAGTGCCGATCGTGAGATTCAGAGAACTCTCATGGAGGTAAACAAGGATATCATCTAAATTTTTAATTTACATCATTTATATTTAGTTACTATACATATTTTTTTTTATTTGACCATAATATAGCTTCTTAATCAAATGGACGGTTTCGACTACCTGGGACAAACAAAATTAATAATGGCCACCAATAGGCCTGATACTTTAGATCCAGCATTATTGAGACCTGGAAGATTAGATCGTAAAATAGAAATTCCGTTACCTAATGAACAAGGACGTCTTGAGATTTTAAAAATTCATTCGGGACCCATTACTAAACATGGTGAAATTGGTAATTTTTTCATCTTATTTATCATCCCATGCGGGAAATCAATATAATTTATATATATATTTACCATACTTTATAATCTTTAGATTATGAAGCCATTGTGAAATTATCTGATGGATTTAATGGAGCTGATTTGCGTAATGTGTGTACAGAAGCAGGTTCGCACAATTATTTCTACAATTATTAATTTCTCAAATGATATCGATTAAAATGAAATTGGTGTCTCCTTTTAATTTCTAAAACCTCCTACTTATACTCTTATTAACAAACCCAAAAAAAAAAAAATGCCCAAAAAATTTTATTACGACGCGTTATTTTTATATCAAAACTATTCAAATTTTCATTTTAATCTGATTTCGTTTTTATCCGTCACAATTAATGATTATTAATATTTTATAATAACATAAATAAACTGTCTATATTTTCAGGTATGTTTGCCATTCGTGAAGAGCGAGATTACGTTGTGCAGGAAGATTTTATGAAAGCTGTTAGAAAAGTTTCTGATGCCAAAAAATTAGAATCTAAATTGGATTATGAAAAATTATAATTTTAGAATTGAATTTAAATTTGTTGAATTTAACCTTTGAACATTTGTTTAGAATGCACTTATTTACATAAAACTCGCTAATAATGGACTAAAATTTACAATTATACTAAAGATAAAGTTGACATAACTTAAAAAATATTTGGATCAATGTAATTGATTATCATGTGAGGTGGTACATAACAAAAGCTTTTAAATTAATATGTTCTCTCACACGAAATAAATTCAATAATCAAAAGTCTAAACAATATTTTCAGACAAATCTATAAAAAAAGAGTGTCAATTTTTCCTTTTTATTTTATTTATTTATTTACTTATTATTAATTTTAATTTTTTTTTTCCTTTTTTAAAAAAAAAAATCTGACAATTCACGTAATGATTGTTTTATTTCCAACAATATTATTGGAAAAAAACAACGTATAAAGTGTAAATAAAAACAGAAAATGAACTAATAGCAAAACAAGGTCCCTGTAAAGCATGTGTGGCTTCCCTGTTTAAAAAAAGGAATAAAGTTAATAATTCTTAAAAAAATATCGAACAAACTTTACCCATTTTTAAATAGTGTGAATTCGTCGTCTTTTTGATTTATATCTATTTAATGCTTCTTCATCTAAACCTTCACTTTTTTGCTCGACGATTCAACATTTGAAACCTTTAAAATCAATAGCTATTGTCAAATTACAGAATTTTTATGCGGAAAGACTTTTATGTACTTACGTTAGTACCAAATTTTTCGGCTCTTCTTTTCTTTTTCTCCTCTTCAGATAATGAAGATGATGTAGTATTGGTTACATTGGAACTGCCAGTTGATACCGGTGACGGTGTAGTCTTACAAAATATAATTAAATAATATGCATGAAAACTTCGTCATTTCTGATTAAATAATTCTCTTAACTAAATGTTCCTAACTCACCACCAGGCCAAATTTTTCAGCTCTCATCTTTTTTTTCTCTTCTTCACTTAACGAACTTGATGTAGCCGTTATATTAGGTGTTTCATTTTTAGTCTTATCAAGACCAAATTTTTCTGCCCGCTTTCTCAGTTTTTCATCATTATCAACTGAAGTAGTAGACTAATAACAATAATAAGGTTACATACAAATTCCAAGTTTGGAAATATCAAAAATTGATAGACAGAAAATGCTTACTAATTTTCGGGAAGGAAAAGGTAAAGGTGCTATACAAAAAATCCAGAAACTTTATTTAGAATGATGTAGTATTTGAATATTCAATCACCACTTTTATTTATCCGATGTTAATTACCTTTAAGAGGAGAGTCAATAGGACTAGTAACTTCAACGCCAAATCTTGCAGCCCGTTGAAGTTTTTTATCCGCTTCTGATAATTGAGTTCCAAAGCGCTCTGCGCGTTTCTTTCGCCTTTCAATTTCAGCATTTAAATCCGATTGACTTTTACTGATCGGTGATGTCGGTTCGTCAAATACAATCTTTTTGCATGTGAATCCTGACGGTTTTACGAGAACATCAGGCTTAGAAGATTCTGAGTTTGTATCATTTTTAACTGAAGTTTCTTTGACATCGTCCGATTTTATTGTTTGAGATTGACCATCTTTGGATGCATCGGATTTTACTTTATCTTGTGTACTATCTTTATTAGAAGTGATAGAATGTGAAGGAGAAGTAGGAGAAATAAGCGAATCAAAAGTATTATCTTTGGATAAAGCATCAATATCACTGGAAAAAAGTAGTAAAATATTAGTTTTGTATTCCATTTGTTGACCATTATAAAGAATACTTTGAGTCCAACTTACTCGGTAGTGAATTTTTCCCAATCAAAGTTATCAAGCCCTGATGTAAGGTCATTTGGCGAGTTTAACAGATCTTTGTCGAATAAATCAGTTACTTCATTCTTTGAATCGGTGGTGAGTACCGTATCGTTGTTAATGACATTATTAATATCCATATTATTGGTTTGTTTTAAAGCCTCCTCTGATTTTTTACCCTCAGCCGTCAAAATTCTGGTTATCAACTCCTCCTTTCTACCAGAAACTGGTAAGTTTCTCTCAACTAATAGTTCTTTTAGTGCAGGTATTTTAAATTGCCGAAGTTGCTCTTCTGTAAACATTTTGAATTTCTTTTTCCTAACGCTAATACAAGAAAGAGCTTATAATTTTGTAAACATCCAATTAGATATAATTTAAGGCCAACACGTGTAATTGCGTATTATCACATGAATTTAAACGATTATTGTGACTAATAATCGGCCATATGAGCTCATCATTTTTCAAACACTGCACTGAACAAAACCAGGAAGTCTAAAGATAGATTATTATAAAATAAATATGATTCTATATTTAGACTTTCTGGTTTTCGTTTGGCGACACTCGAATATCTATTTTACGCGTATCTTTTAATAAGCACAATTTTTTTAGATCCATAATGAATGATATTGTTAGGTTTGTAAGTACAGTATTCAATTTCAAAGAACATTCATTATATCTATAAAATTTCAATAGTTTTTCGAAATCAGTGAGCACCTTTAATTAAATGATTAGTTAGCATAATTAAATTACATAGTGCGGATCATATATAGAACTGCTTAAGCCGAGTCGCGAGCCATACGGCTAAGCCGAGCCATTACAGTTATTCTCAAATTTTGGGACATCTACGTAGCCTTGCTTAAATTACTTTACAAATAGAGAATTTAGAGATGTATATATCACGTCAAATAGTTTTTACTTAATAACAAAATATATAGAGAATATTTTATCATAATATTTTTATTGGCATATCGAAAAAAAAAATTAAAAACTTGAATCTTTGCTTTGTTTTAGTACTTTTACTGTATCTTCTAAATAAATAAATTTTGTTACATATAATTTATATTATTATTATAATTTTAGATAATTTTAAGCCTCTTTAGCTTATTTGTAATTTAAATTTACCAGTATTTAATATTTTTTTTTTTAATATAAGTTATATTTAAAATAAAAATTTGTTTATTTTATAGATATATACAAGTCGTAGGTGGGAACAAAATTTAAGTTGATTTGGAATTTTTAAGGTTAGGGTTGGGATTTTTAGTATATTATTCCGTTCTAAGCTAAGTAAATTCCGAACCTATTATGATTCCATTTCAGCATTTAGAGGTCGGATCCATAAATATTCATGGCTAGAAATAGATATTCATTGAATATTCAATATTTGGATAGTCAAGGGTTTGTCGAATATTTACTGAATAGCCATGATGGATCCAACCTCTAATTTCATTCCATATATGCTGCATTTAGTATATCAAAAAAAAAATAATACAGTATATTTTGTTCATATTATATATTTATAGTTTTTTATAAAATTTAAACTTATAATGATCTTAATACAGTATACTATTAGTTTTATTCTAAAATTTTAAAGATTATTTTTTAAAAAACATAGTACCGTACCGCACTGCCTTTAGTACCCGGGTCTTATCAAAAATAAAGGGTATTGTACATGGCAATATATCCATGGGTACTTAACCAAGAGTGGGTGTTATGCTTGGGGTATTGTGACTTGGGGGTATTATGCTCAGGGAGTTTAATACATATTAATTAGAAATCACTATAAATATAATAATGACAATATTTTATATATAATAATATTAAAATTTATCAATTATAACTTGATTTGCAAACTAATAAATAAGAATATAAATAATTGCAATTTAATACAGTATAAGCAATGTAATAATAAAAAATGTTTAGGAAAGTATTATTTATCATTTGATTTTTTGTAAATACAGTCGTCCCTCCATATAGTCACCTCCCATATAATCACATCATATGTAATCACATTTTTATTTAGGCCAAACTCTAATTTAATTTATAAGAAAAAAACCTCCATATAAGCACAACCTCTCTATAAGCACATTTTTAAAAAAGCTACTATGTGCCCAACTGTGTGATTGTATGGGAGGATGACTGTAGTAAAATTTTCTCTCTCTCTCAAATGATTATGATTCATAAAACATATATATATGTGATCTATTAGCATAATATTTTGGCAGCTAAAAAAATCAAATGATAAATAACACTTTTCTTATAATACTTGCTCAGTCAAATATATGATGAAATTATTAAAAAATATTATTAAGCTTTGTTATTAAATTAATTTATCAAATCTTATTACCTTGGATTTTAATATCCAGGTTTTATTCAATTTTTTTGAGATTTTTTTGTAAATTATTTAAAAGAGGGTATTAAATAAGAAGGTATTAAAGGCAGTACAGTATGGTATTTTTTTTTTTTTTTTTTTTTTAAATTTGATGATCATGCCATCATCTCTGCTTTATTGATAACATGCAGCTCTCCGAAGAGAAACTAATTATATCATGCCGTAGACACATAACCTAGATAATGATTTACCCAGTTACTTTTAGGTATCTAAATACTACTAGCACTTATGTGCGACCTGCCAAAAATGATTTTAACCTCACTGGTTAGGTTCAAACTAACTGTAGTAAGATTCACTCTGGATCACTAGCCTGATTCATCAGCCCGTCATGACCACCTTCTTTTCCAACCTTCATCTTCTAGCCTTCTAGATAGAAGAATCCACCAAAGAACAACAAGAAGTTTAAAAAATAAAAGGAAACAAAAAAAAAAAAAGGGAGAGAAAACTAAACTAAATGAATACAAAATATGAATAAAATATAAAAAAAGAGAAAAAGAGAAGAAAGTCACAAAGAAGGCAATAATAATAGTACTATTTTTGCCTGTGCAAGGCTACATAAATTATATAGGTTGTATAGAAAAAAAATCCTACTCTAACACTATATATAATAAGAAGAATGAAAAAAAAAAAACACCTAATATCTAGAAGTTTCTATATGTGATCCTCTGATCCCTTATAGACTGTCATTGCCTAATCGAGAAGCAGTATCCGAGTTGGCTCGTAGCAGGTTCCATTTCGGTAGATGTGTCCTAATTTAGAAGCAGTAAATACTGCCAATCTTTTAGAGGGGATATGCCGGTTTTTCTACTTTTTGGCTGAAATTTCTAAAAAAAATTCCAAAGTAATGAGAATATGGTAAGAGGTTTTGGGTTGCAAATACTTTCAAATTTTCTAAAGAGTGTGTTGAAATCCAGAACTTTTGTTGTTTCCTCTGTGTTCTTCTTTGAAGTAACAGCCTTAGAGCTTCGTCGACGAAGTTGGGTTTTCCCACACTC
>CAJVPY010004500.1:0-12559 GCA_910591965.1 Dentiscutata erythropus | reverse complement strand
ACAAGATAATAATAATATTCTAAGATAATTAATAAATAATAAAATAATAAACTAATAATAAATTCGTTCTATAACAGCATATTTTAAGAATCCCAATAACAAGTACTTTATTGAAAAGTTGCGTAATCAACAAAAGCTAACTTATAATAAGTATTATGGGATCGCAGTTCTAGCAGAAACTCGTTGGAATAGTTATTATATGGTGGCGATCAGTCTTTTGAAAAGTCAACAAGCATTGAAGGTACCAATATAAAATTTTTTTAAAAAAGAATTATTTTTAGTATTTCTATTTAAATAAAAATATATTTATTGTATAATAAAAAATTTACAATTTTAGGTCCTCACAATTAACTACCAACCACCACTTGTCCAAACTCGGCGACAAACTGGAGAAAATCTAACTATAAATCGAGATATCTTCAAAATTATTGATTCTAGTAACTTTTGTGAAAACTTGATAACGATCGCTGAAGTTTTGTATCCTTACTGTAAAATATTGAATATTTTACAACGTAATAATGCTAGATTAATTCATATAATGCATGGCTTCGCATATTTGTCCAATTTTGAAATAATTATATAGATTAACAACTAGCTAACAGAATTTTAACCTGATTAGACAAAAGATGGAGTAGCTGGGAACAACCGCTTTTGATCCTATCATGCTTGTTATATTCAAAATACCGATTGTCCTATTTTAGAAATAAATCAATAAATTATGTATGGCTAGGAAGATATTTAATTTATTATTATAGAGCCTAGTTAGGAAAAAAGCCCAACTATATTTTACGTGAATTTAATAATTTTTCAACGAAGATTTATCTATTCGATGATAATATATATGACCATTTTGATAATATTTTGGAATATTGGACTTTCGCTACAGCTTCAACAAAGAAATTGGGTTAGTAGCTTGTCAACTATATGGGATTTGTGTAAATGCAGCTACCGTTGAACGTCTTTGGAGCTGCATAGGATTCATGCAAACGAATCAAAGAAATCAATTAATAGTAATATATATATATTTTATAAGTTCTTATATCATTATTATATAATAGTAAATTTTATAATAGATCACCTGATTGTAATTGATTAATAATCAGTTTACATATTTCAAGCTATACGAAGTTAATTTTTTGATTCTCTCAATCTAAAAATGCTCTGGTATTTGATTTTTTTTTTTTATAAACATCTAACTCGGATAGCAAATTTAGTCAAATTTTTTAAAAAAAATTTGCAGAATTTGACCTTTCTGGGTTATAAGAACTAATTTATTAAGTTTGTATAGTCTAATATTAATCCGATTTTAAATTTAAGCCTGGAGTTTGGAAAAATCAAGGATAACAATAACCTTTTTTTTTTTATTACACTATTTATATAATTTAATTTTATTCTTAGTCATGAAAAGCACTTGATATGTCTAAATTAAGGGCAGAAATAACATGAAGCCATCGACAAAAATCATATTTTACTGAATTACCTTCACCAAGTTTTTATAAAGAAAACATACAAGATCAAATTAACAAAGATAATGAGCCTTGTGAAATTAAACCCGAGGTTGAATCCAGAAATGAACCAGAAATCGAAACTGAACCTGAACCTAAAAAATCTGAGAAAGCAAGTGATAACTATACCTCAATTGAAGGCTTTGATGAAGAAGAAGAAGTAATGGATTCAAGTTCTTTGGTGACGAAATTCGAAAGGTTTTTAGATGTATGAGTAGAAATAATAACGAATGAGACTGAGAAATTGGCGGACATAGAAAATAAGAATAAAAAAATTTTAGAAATTAATTATACTGTTCATCCAGCAGTTGATTCGAATACTAAGTAGAATTTGGGCACACTTTTTAATGATTTAAAATTGCTATAATTCTATTTTATTCAATTAAATGTGATTTTGTTGTGTTATGATACTTTTATATTTGTCTATTATTTTTGACAGAACATGCGTACGTATATTGTACAATTGGTACAATTAGAACTTAATAAAAAAATTTTCAAAAATTTGAAAAAATGGATTAGTGGGTAATGCAACAATTTATATTTTTTTATTATTATAAATAAAATGTATGCAAGTTGCACAAAGATGTTATTGTTTTACAAAGCTAATTATCATTAGATTTAGTGTAACTATGTCTGTCTTTTTTTTTTCTGATCAGATAATTGATTTTATCAACTATTTTCTTCGAGCTTCTGAGTATTATGTTCTTTGTTCTGATGTCATCATAAGAAAGAGCACTGTGTGTAGAGTTTGGCCCGGTAGTTAATATGAGAAAAAGTACAAACATGTAGGAAAATATTTATGATATTAATTGCCAATTATCAAAGGTAATAACCTCTTTCTTCATGTTCATATTACCTATTAATTGAAGAAGCTGAGAAAAATCTTATGTGAGAAATTTTGCATATTAATGATTCTTGACAATAATAATATTGCAGAAGATGAACGACGAACAAATGATGAAACTAATTAGAAATATAAAAAAAAAATCTTTGAGATTAGCTTTTTATTGAATTAATACAGCATAATAAATAGAAGTATTTAATATTGGTACTACTTTTATAAAGGTGTTTAACCTTCTCGAAAATCTTATTATAAGATAAACAAAAAAAAAATTTTTAATTTATACGTAATAAATTTGAAATTCATGTTATAATGGATTCAAAGTTAATAAATAAGTGGCATGTTTTGAAATTAAATACGAGTTTGAAAAATCTTATTTGTATTTCAATCAGAAAATGAAATGGAAGTGTTAGAGATGAAATCGGAAAATTTTTATAATATACTTCGTAAAAAAAAAAAATAGATAAAAGCAAAAGTTTCAATTAAAATCAGATTTCTGCAGTTTAACTTTAAAACTCTCTAATATGCGAAGTTAGATAATAAAGGTTACTGAATAATTTGAATGAATGTGGGTTAATGTTATGTATTTGTTGGGCTATGATATTTGCTAAATAATTGATTTTGGTGGCCAGGTTAAATTCATTATTAAGTGAAATTTATTTATTTCAATATACCAAAATATAATTGGCTGTTTGATTATATTTGTCTAGCAGACAAATTTAATTGTCTGAGTCCAAGTCCGGTCCGAGTAACAACACTGCCTGGGGGTATAACTATAATAATTTACTACTATTAATATGATATATCTCCCAAATATAGTACCCAGTTTCTCACACAATACCCATGGGTACTATTCAATTTTAAAAACGAAATTCTTGAATAAGACCCCAAGTACTGTATACAGTAGCCAACGGTAACTATCATTAGATGTGTCTTGATAAGCTTTACAAAAGTCTCTTAAGTCAGAAGAGTAATTAACTTAGTATAAAAAAAAGTTTTAGATTTGTGCAAGCCATATTCGCAATTCTCTAATTTTTATAAGTAAGGGTGCTAACATTTATTATCTAATATTTTTTTACTATAGAGGCTTACCCCATCCCTAGATAAGATATTTAGCTAAATTTGATTGGCTATAATTGTTTTATATACTGTAAGATAAGGTTTTGCTTGACCCTCCACCTTTTAAAATATTACTTAATAAATGTCAGCGCCTTAATCTGAGTTACATTTTACTATTATCACTCTCTGGCTTACTCATAAACTTCCAATTAAATTAATTTGCTTTAGATTTAAATTTTTATTTTATTTTATATTAAATTTTTTTTGTATATTGCATGGGTTTATAGCCTAATAATTATAAAAGTTTTACTATATATTTATTTTATTTTAAAATTATATTTAAAAATTTTATAAATTTATTTCTGTACATTAATGCACGAGTTTATAACTAGTAATAATCTTTTGCTTTTTTAATAATTATAGCAATTACAAAAAAAATATTTACATTTAACTAAAATGCTAAATAAATTATAATTTGTATATAAAATAGCAAGAACAATTTTTTATAGTCTTGCTAGAAAATAAAATTATATATTTTATTAAAAATATACTGTATATTATCCATTAACTATCTATTATACAATCGTTCTCCTATATAGTCACAAACTCTATATAATCACACCAAAAATATAATTCTGTTTTTTAAATATTAAAACTACCTTTATATAGTCACAATTATATTATAATCACTATTATATTTTTTTAAAATTTGTTGGCTGATTTTAATAATAAAATTACTTCTTTACAATCACATTTATATGTGATTATAGATAGTTTCTATATAAAAAAGTTATGATTTTAATAATTAAATCAACTTTTATACAATAAATAAAGATGTTTGAAAGAATAAAATACAAATTGGATAATTTTTTATTTCATTTAGCATATCTATAAATATATAGCTTTATTCATAGATACTTAAAATATGAAACAATACTAATAAAAAATTATTCGATTTGCATAAAAATTAAAAATAAGTGTATTTTATTCTTCCAAACAACTTTACTTATTATATAAAAATTGATTTAATTATTAAAATTGTAACTTTTAATTAAATTATCAACTCTTTCTGACAATCACTTGGACCAAAATTTTCCACTAAAAAAAAACTAGAACTACTTGTTGAAGAGTCGTGGCCTATACAGTGGTTTGTCTAGAGATCAACTACTACTCTCAGAAACTCCTCTAAAGAAAAATATTCGGCATACAAGCCAGAAGCATTATTATACAAAATAACTAGCAGGCAGTGCCTTTGTATAAAAAATCTTGGTGGAGTATGGGTGGGAAGGCCCAACTCTGTCGACGAAGCTGTTTGGTCGTTACTTCAATGAAGAACACAGGGGAAACAACAAGAAACTCTGCTCTTTCAACACACTCGTTTAAAAATTTTGAAAGTACTTGCAACTCTCTCTTCGCATTTCTTCCTTCTGTCGGTTTTTCAAAAATTTTTTTCAAAAAGTGGGGATTTGGCTTACCCCCTCCAAAAGATCGACATTGTTTACATCTCAAATCCGGAAAGCCGAGTAGATTACAACCATGTGCTCGACGGATACGGTGCTACTAATTTGAATAGGTCCCGAGTTCTAGGTCGGAACCAAATATTCCAGAGTCAGTCGTATAGTCGTGAAGTGTTTTATTAGAGATATACAAATATTGTTTTTGTTATATAATTTTTATACTTGCCTGGCACAGGTTATAATAGTGCACTTTCTTTTTTCTTTTTTGTTCATTTTTGTGCTATTTCTTGATAGAGGTAGCTGCTATTTCTTACGGGAGATAGCTTTTCTTGTTCAGCCTGTCAGGACTTATCTCTTTGTTTTTTTCTTTTTTTATATTTTCTGTTTCCCCATTTTTATTTCTTATTATTTTCTCTTTCTTGTTTTGTATCTTTTTTGTATGAAAGCTCCTTTTCTTCTTGATATACGTTCTAGTATTGAGAATACGGAATATTATTTTCTTTTGCTCTCGGTGAAGAAAGTAAGGATGAAGGAATAGGCTCTTGGCGGGCTAACAAGGTCTTCTAACTTACATGTAGGTTGGTGCAACACATCGCTCTTGAGCACACTAGATGTAGCTGGATGATGTCGGGCTTGCAATTTTTATACTGTCATTATTCATTCTATCTGAGGTTGTTTAATAAAGTATTATATTTGAGCTCCGGCAAGACTATCAAAGAGCTAAAAAAAAAAAAAAAAAAATTGAACTTTTCTATATAGAAACTAACTACAAACATATATAAAATTTTTAAAATACCTTTATTAAATTATTTTTTTAATATTATTTATAACTTGTGCTTATATAGAGGTACTTTTATAAAGTCATACCTTTTTATAATCACTATATTAGGGTGTGTCCAACTATGTGATTATAGGAGAGAACAACTATATAAATTTGTAAATTAAAATGATTTTTAACTTGTTTTTATATATTATTCTAAATTTATTAAACTATATCTTTTATTTTTTAACAACTCTTTCTGATGATCATCTGGACCAAATTTTTTGACAAAAAAAAAGTCTATTTTCTATACTGAAGAGTTGTAATAACCTGTAGTAAAGTGACAACAGTGTGGTTTTTATAAAAATCAACCTTCTCTATTCTAGAGAGACTTCTTTATATATTCGGCATGCAAGCCAAAAGTGTTGGTATACAAGATAACTAGCAAAAGGTGATACTCTTGTATATAAAATTTTGGTGAATAGGTAGAAGTAATAAGAGTCCAAGCTTTCTGTCAACAAAGCTAATGATGTGTAATAACTGGAAACAGTAAAGAACAGACATCTTTTAAGCTGCACTCTTTTTTTTGGTTAAGTGGTTTTTATTATATCTTTTTTCTGCCTTCCTGTCTTTTTTTTAAAAAAAAAAGTAGGAATTTGGCTTACCTCCTTCAAAAGATTAGCATTGTTTACTTTCCAAATTCGAACAGGCTATCTTTTTTATTTTTGAATAGATGAAGTAGGATATAAACACAGAATTGCTTTGACAATAATGACCTACACTATATAATGAACTAATCAGCACCTGGTTAATAAAATGACCCAGATTGGATACTAAAGTTAGAAGAAAATTCTAATAATAAAGCTTAGCTTTATAACAGAGATATACAAGATTTTTAAATTTAAAATTTAGTTTTGTTTAAATTTAATTAGATATATAATTTTTGTAACTATGCCTAGTATAGTTATAATAGTGCTTTTATAGATTAATTTTTTTTTTGTCTTTTTCTTCTTCTTTTATTTGTTTTTTTTTATTATTATTTATTTTCTTGTTGCTTGAGCATTTTTTTTTTCTTCTCTTTTTGTTCTGTTCTCTTTATTTTTTTTAGTTTTATTTTTTTTTTCATAAATCAGTTGAAGACTATAAATCTTTCTGCTCAGAAAGCTAAGAAAAGAAAATGATAATTTTGATAGACTATAAATACTATTCAGTGATGTATCGAAAAATTCATTTGCAGAGTTTTTTGATATGAAGATAAATTTATTATAGCAGATTAAACATGAATAATTTGGACACTTTGGTGTTGCAAAAGCCAGGTTAGTCAATATTTGTAAATTAGGTAAACTGTAAGTAAATTTAGTCAAAACTAAATTTTTTTTCATGAGTTCAAATGTTTATATCTAATAAAATATTAGCAAAATTACCAAATGTTAAAAAAAAAAATCTTTTATTTTCTAAGCTAAAATAAAAGCAAATTATGTTTTAATTACTATATAATTCTTATTTTATAAAATTTTTTTATCAATATTTCAAATATCAGTTATTTAGTATTAACTATAATAGAATCTTTGTATCTAAATTTAATACTAAAAAGCAGGATAGTTAAAGCTAAATACATTATAAGATTACTTGATTTTTCTGATTTTTAGAATTAGAATGAGGTTAAGTTAGAGTTAGGATTAGGTTAGGTGTAGTTTTATATAGTAAAATTGCAATTTTGACACTTTTACTTAGTTAATCAAAACCAGTTTGGTAGCTATTTTTTATATATTTTGTGTTTTTGTCTTTGCTATTTCACTTTATTTTGTTTGAACTAATCTGGGTTATATATTAGGTAATTTTATGATGCATCTGACTTTAGCCCAAAATACTTATTTTTATGAGTAGTACAACCCAAAAAAGAAAATTGCATTTGTAAATAAACTAAGAAAGTTTAAGATTAGAATATTAGAATTAGTATTAGAGTTGTGAGCTTTAGTAATAATATAAGGTTTTTATATATAAAATTTCATTCTTGTTATTTTTTATTAGTTCAACAAGATCAATTTAAATACTAGTTTTGAGTATTTTCTCTTTTTTAGTTTTTTTTTGTTTTTCTTCACTTTATTTACATGTTGGGCTAATTCAGATTCATCATATTTTATATTTTCTGATTGGCTAATTTTCCTTTTTAGATTTGTATTACTCGTATAAATAAGTATACATACTTTAGTTTACCTCTAAAAAGACACTTTCATGTAACATATAAAAATTTTTTACAATTGCTACACAAAGGTCTTTTTTATAATATAACTTTAAAGTTAATTAAAGATTTTTTTTTTTAATATTAAAAGGTAAGGCCTTGCTCATATCTTTATTGAGTAATTTATATAAGTAATCATAAAGAAACAAAACTAAATAAAAACTCAATTTATATATAAATGAATAAATATAAACTATATGCAAGAATAAAAACTCAGACTAATTATTTATCTGTGACCTAAACCTACTAGAGTGGTCAAAACTCATCTAGCAAAGATTTTTCATATATAACCAACTTAATATAATTGATTTTTGAAGTAATGTTAAAGAGATATACTGTAATAGCTAAAAGTATAGATAAAATAACCCATTTTTTAACCATTATTTATACCTTCCAATTAGGTTATATTGAATATTTCATACTGTAGCTGCAGGTGTGCCATGTAACTACAACCAATTAAAATAAAAGGTTTATAAAGCTTGATTTTCTTCAAAATATTTCAGCCTGATGGTTTAAGGGATAACAAAAAAAAATTTGTATTATAATAATAATGATCAACATATGATAGGTACAAATAATTAGTTGATTTGGATCGATCAAACTTTCGAACATTTTATAAATGATCGATTATATGATTGATTAAGAAATTTTCACCGCTCGTTGCCCAGATATTTTGATCTTTCCCTTCTTGATAATATCACATGACTGCTCTGTCCCAATAGAATTTCCGCTCTAAGATTCTCCGGGTATATTCCCAAAAATTTTACCCGTGATCTGAGTGACAAATCGTGTGACTGCTGATTTTTTCGCAACTCAACTTCTTTATAGTATTAATGATTAATAATAAGCCCATATAATATTTTACGTCAATTTTTATTTATTTGTCACGCTAACAGGTTGACAAATTCTAATCTTTATATAAATTTTCGTTGTAAAAGTATATTGATATATGATGAGCTATATGCACTGACCCAATTAAGTGGATGCGGGGATAGCAAATTTATTATATAAAAAGTCGGCATATTCAGTGTAAATAAATATGTTTTTATTCTGAATCTTTAACTGTTATAGGTAGGAGAGAGAGTCGAGACTGTACAAATAAATGAGGATAATTCTGTCCGTATTAAGTATTATACGCTTCATAATAGGCATTCTCCTGGAACTGATAAAGATCTGAGAAATATTTGTTTATTTTAACAGGCAAGAGAATCATGTTACATGGCCATAGTTTGTCTTAATTCTTCTAGTTCATCATCATCATCTTCTAGGATTTTGTTCGTGTGCCGGACTTTAGAAGAAAAACAAAGTTTTATATTAATTTTTATACTAAATGGGTTAATGACCATATTTAAGTTCTTACCGCGAGAAGGTTCGGTGATAGGTACGCTAGGTGCAATAACAGGCGGGGGTTCAACTTCAAGCAATTGACTGTCAAGAACCTCCTGTTCTAATTCTTCTAATTCAGCCGTTAGCTCATCCTGTGTTTTAAAAGAGATGTTAGATTCCATTACCAAATGGAAAATAGACTGATAATTATATAAAGAGATGCAAACGTCATCTAAATCGACTCCGATCATGGGTGCAGAAATCGCATTTGAAATTTCATCAGCTAAATCCATATTCTCACGGACGGAATCCATTATATCGTCTACTTTATTTATATCCCTTTTAAAAATAAAGGGTATCGACAATTTATTATTTATATACAGTCATACAAGCGTAGATGAATTAAAGACGTACATAGATCCGTGTATTGCTTTCATTGCTTCAGCACCACTTTCCATTGCCTTAATAGTTTCAAGATTAACGTTTGCACTTTCAATTGCCATAACTTGAGCCTCGATTGTAATACGTGCTCCACCGATCTTTTCAATCTGACTTTCGTATTGTTTTTTTCGCTTGAGTGCCATCAAGGCAGCTGCGAAACGAAACGAAAATTAAAATTATTGGTCAAATTAACAAGTATAATTGTTTTACGTACTTTTAGTAAATCATAATAAAATATAAGATTCGAAAACACGAGTAACATAAATCTAGTACTATACTACACTAATCAAATAATATTAACCGCTTCCCTTAAGTTAAGCGTGCAACGCTGAAAAGCCAGATTATGTTGAGAGTAATTGGCGATCCTTGAAAAAACTTTCCAAAACTGCTGAACATACCTCTTTTGTTAGAAGTTGCATTGGACTTTGCAAGTTTAAGTTCACTGTCGATCTTATTCTGTAGGTGATTTTCTCGCTTTTCAAGCATTTGCAAAGTTTCTCTAAGGCGAACAATAGCATCTTTAGCGTTCGCTTTAGGTTTTTGCTTTGGGAAAAAGAGATTCATCTTGGCAAAAAGTTTTAAATAGCTAAATCTTAAAAAATGAATATAACGATAATAGATAGTAAAGCCGCGCAGTAAAAGGCGAACAGATAACCGGAACTGTCTTATTGTGTTATTTTGCTGAAAAGAATAGTGATGGTCACAATTGTGTTCATGAGATCAGCACAATAAAAAGTCATTTGATTGGTTGTTGACAAATCTCGTTTCATCTGTTATTACAGAGAATAAGTGCATATAAATGCACCCTCTATGTAAAATGCACGACTCAGATTATGATATCACTATATTTATAAATGCACACCTTTTCATGTTATTAATTTCGACGCGCCTAATGTTTATTTTTCACATGTGTGGATCCAATCAAATTGCTTTATTTCAAAAAATTAAAATAATTTAATTGGATCCGCACACGTGCATATACGTGAAAAATAAATTTATCGATACGGTGCTATGTCATAAAACAAGAATTGGTACCCTGGTTTGAAGATACCCAACGTTAATTATATATACTGAAAAAAAAACTTTAACAATAAAGTGAAGCTTTACAATTGAGATTACAATTAATATATAATTTTTTAGCCTTGTACAAGTTATAATAGTGCAGTTTTTTTTATTTGTATATTAGGTCTTATTTTTTTTCTTTATTTTAATCTTTTTATATTTAGGATTTTATTTAGGTTGCATAGTTTTTACTTCTTTTTTTTATTTTATTATTTTTTTTAAGCAGTCTTGTTTTTATTTATTTGAACAACTTTCTAGACTAATAATGTGTATATAATCTCTTTGAAGTTTAATGTTTTGATCTAATAAAAACTTACCAAGCCAAAGCCCAATGTGACCCGCTAAAACAACAATTAGTCTCTTTTAGAATCCTTAACTTGCTAAGAATTTCATACTGACTTGGGTACACCCCTTGATCACTAATGGATTGTTTGTTCACCATGTCAAGACTGAATTTTTTTTCTTCTAATTTTTCTCTCTTTTCAAAGAGTACAAGATAAAGAAGGGTAAAAAACAAAAAGAATTTTTCCAAGAAAACAATCAAAAAAGAAAAAACAAAAGAGAAAGAAACTAAAAGATACAGGTTGTGAAAAAAGAAAAAAACAGACAGAAAGAAATAAGTTCTAACAGAAATGTTAGGTTGTTATAAAACTTATATAATACTCTTCTATTTAGCTCTACTCTAAATAAAGTCTGCATTATATTTAAATCCACCTTTAGGGTAGAGTTAGTCCTGCAAGAAATTCTTAGATAATCCTCTACTTTGCATCAATATTAGTCATTATTCTACATATAGACTTGTGACTTTTGTTTACCTTCTAATTTGTATCCCACTGATAGCAGTTCACCTGGTACTAAAATAGCACAACACGTACTACTGATTACCGTAATTGAAAGTGTTCCATTCCAATTGAGACCTGTAAACAATGCAGATCTTTTGGAGAGGTAAGCCGATTCTTCCACTTTTTGTTAGCAAAAAATTTCTTAAAAGATCTAAAACCTAGCAGGAATATGGTTGAGGGTGTATAGCTGCAAAGACTTTAAAATTTTCTAAAGAGTATGTTGAAATCTCAAGTTGTTTGTTGTTTCCTCTGTGTTAATCCAAGAAGTAACAGTCTAAAAGCTTTGTCAATGGAGAAGAGCTCTTCGCCTCTCTACCAAGATTTTTTATCCAAGGGCACCATCTGCCAGTTATCTTGAATACCAACGCTCTTGGCTTGCATGCCGAATGGTCTAAAGAGAAGTCCTAGATAGAGAAAACTATTAACCTCTTGTCAAACCACAAGTTAGACTATAACTCTCCAACAAAAAACTGTTTTTTATTAGCGGAAAATTTGGTCCAGTGATCTACGAGAAGAGTTGGATATAATATTTATTTTTTGTTTTATTTTTTTGTTTTATTTTTGTTTTTTTTTTAATTAGTAAAAATAAATTAATAGTCTTTTTACTAGAATCTAGATAAAAAAAATTAAAAAAAAAGAGCTACAGAGTTATATTAAAAATATTATAATTCATTTAATACTAAATATATAGTTATAAATCTGCTATAGCAGATTATATATAGATATTTAGGCGGCATCCATAATTTATGTTAAAATGGTATTGTTATAGAAATCTTAAAGATAATACAAAAATAATACCAGATGATATTATCGATTTCTATATAACTAGTTTAACGTAAATTATAGATGCTGCCTTATTAGAATAATTAAATAAGTTAATATTTGTAATACTAGAGTTTAAAAAAGTTATATTTATATCCCTTAAATTGTAACACAGGCAAATTTGACTGCGAAGATTTTTACTAATTTTTTTAATATTTAAATTTTTTAATAAAATTTTGAATATTAATTTTAGCTATATACT
>CAJVPY010004499.1:0-12562 GCA_910591965.1 Dentiscutata erythropus | reverse complement strand
TTGAGAAAACTTCGATTGAAGTTTTAGTACCTACAAAAAAGAAGCTGCAGTAAATTTTTTTAAAAATTTAAATGAATTTTCTCAATGACTACCTGATTAAATTCAATAAAAATTTTTTATTTTAATTCTATATATATATAGAATTAAAATAAAAAAAATTTCATCAAATTTGGTCAGATAACTGTTGAGGAAGCTTTGCTTAAAGTTTAAAAAAGATGTTTTTACTATGGTTTTTTGCTTTTTTTCCAAGATTTTTAACCTTTTTTAAAATTTTAAGCAATGTTTTCTCTATGACTATTTAACCAAATTCGATAAAATTTTTTTTGTTTTAATTATACATATTTGTGGAATTAAAATAAAAAAGAGTTTGCTGGAATTAGTTAAATATTTATCGAGAAATATTTGTTTAAATTTTCTAAAAATTTTTTAAATTTTAAAGGATCGATTCAATTTGACCAGAAATTTTGGTGATCCCCCTGTAAAAATCTAAGTTTTGGCTTGTAACGATCATTTCCAAAATTAAAACCTTAGTTGATGTATTTCTATTTATTTATTAAAATTATGTATGTTATACGTCACTAATATAGCTTAATTATGTTATTTAATATATTACATATTAATTGCGTTATTAATATTTTATTTATTTATGAAATACTAGCCATTATATAGATGTCAAAATTTTATTTGAAGCTTTACACAGTTGTCAAAATTCTTAAAAAGGATAACAATGTATAAGCTAATAATGTTGAAATAGCAATAGCGATAGTATTTCTTATAATCGTTTTAAAATTTTCTCTTTTTTTTTTAAAAAATGACATCAAAAAATAAAAAATCATTAATTAAAAGAGAAGCAGGTGAATGTTCTCCTGGTGAGATATAGACTTGGTTTAAAAAAGGAGATAAAGTAGCTAAAGGATATTACTCCACAACATGCTTTTTTTGTGATGACCACTTGGTTATTACTAAACCAAATAAACTTAAAGCACATCTTGTGTATGTATGCAAAAAAGTTGACTCAGATATTACAATTAAAGTTTTAATATCATTAACAAATGATTGTGTTGATTCAGATAATGATATAGTTTCAATATCAACTACAAAAACAAATAAAAAATGTAGATTAAAAAGTAATATAGACTATGATTATGAAAATATTCCTACTTTGCCAAGTAAAGAAGAACAAATTAATAATATATTACTAAAAATGGTTGTATGTTGTAATTTGCCTTTTGCTCTTGTTGAGCATCCCTTTTTTCAAGAATATACCAATGCATTATGTGCTACTTATTCTATTCCAAGCCACTGGATTGTATCAAACTCACTTTTAGACCAAGAAGTTGCTTGAGTAAATGTAAAAGTTAAATGAATTCTTGAAACTGAAGTTAATCTTACAATTGCATTTGATAGATGGACAAATCCTGCAGAGCAATTAATTTATGATTACTGTGTAATTACAGAAAAACATAAAGAATATCTCTGGTGTTCAAAAAATTATTCTAGTATTCCTCACTATACTGGTACATTTCTTGGAGAAAAAATTAGTATAGTTGAAAATATTGGCCCTGAAAAATAGCTGTTATTATAACAGATAATGGGTCAAATATTCATGTTGCACAAAGAATTCTTTGCAAAAAATATTCTCATATCTTAAATATTTGGTGTATAGCACATTATATTAATTTAGCTATAGAAGATTTGTGCAAATATATATTTGTAAAAAACACAATTTGAAAATAGGTACTATTCATCAATATTTTACAAAATTACATACCACATGTAAATTTTTAAAAGATGCAATTAATGTATTAAAAATTAAGAGTAGAGATTTAAAAGATTATACAAAAACATGTTGGTTTACAATGTGGAATTCTATTAATTCAATTGTGCAACTTGAATTTGCCTTTGTAAGAGTAAGTATTAATTTGTAATTTTACATATTAAAATATATATTTTTAGTGTGTATTTAATAATTAAAAAAATTATTATATTGATTCTTTCAGAACACAAAAATTATCTTAAAACTCAAATTAAAGATATTCTATGTAATCAAAATTTTTATGAAGATTGTTAACTTATTGCATATATTCTTTATTCTCTAAAACTTTTTGTTGAAAGTTTAGAAGCAAGAACTTCTAATCTTGCTAACTGTTATGTTCACTTATTATTATTAGCAAATGTAATTTTTCGCTTACCAAATCAAATCAATATACAATTCAAAAATTATTGTATTAAAAAATTCAATAATCATTGGAATGATTTTTCTGATAATATTTATCTTTTGGCTTTTTATTTGCATCTGCAATATTATGGTAATAAAGTTTATCAATTATTTTTATGCTTTAAATTTATTATATATTTAAAATTAAATAATAATGTTTTTTAGGTTATGGTATTGATATAGAAAAGTTCTGTGAGATTAATATAACAGCTGCACAAATTTGAAAAGATATGGGACATTATCAAGAGTTATGTGAAAAACTACTTACCCAAATATGAAAATATAAAAGTAAAAAAGTGCCATTTGATCAACTATACAATCCTAATTTGGATACACCAATTATTTGGTGGGAAACTGCTCAATATAAAAAGGAAGAATAGGAACTACAAGAATTAGTACTTCATCTTTTTGCTATAAGTCCACATAGTGCTTCTGTAAGCACTCCTTTTTAGTTCTTGGTTGGTTTTATGATCAAAGATGTACTAATTTAACTACAGAATGTGCAAATTACACACCTTTTATATTACTAATGCTAAACAAGAATTACTTAATTATGCAATTGATATGCCAGAAAATTTATTACACAATTAAATAATAGATTCTGTTATGGCTATTAATAATGAAACTGATGAGATTGATGAATTTAATATAGATACATTAGCAGACAACAATAATATTAATACTGAAGTAAATACATCCCAAGCATATACTCTAGACATTATGAAAGATATAGATATTGGATTACAAAAGTTTAATCTGGATCAAAAAGCAAATTTAGATAAAGTAACAACTAGTTCAAAAAGGCAAGCTATCATATTAGATCAACAAAATAATGATTTTAATGTTAGAGCATTAGCTAGAAATATGTTGATGGTAATTGATAATGATGAGAATCTTTAAAACTAGTAAGTGAATATTTAATTTTCACTGTATCGAACTTAGCATCAAAAATTTGAGATTAGTACTTCGTATGCTGTATATATTTTAATTGTTTTCTTAATTTCATATATTTTAAGCAAAGTTACAATGACATGTAATCGGATACTGCTTAACAAAGAGGTTTGCTGGCCTAATTCCCACAATAATACTAAGAAATTAATAGAAGCTTTAGCCGACTGGCTTTTTTTTTTTTTTTACATCTAATGTTTTTTTTTTCGTTTTTACAGTTAATGTTATATGGTATATATTTTGTTCAATTACTTTATTAAAATATAACAATATGAGTTAGAAATAATGTGATAACTTTGATTCGAAGTATAGTTTCAAATTTGTTGGTTAATAATTTTTTTTTGTATGTTTTTATGATTTAATAAATATGATTTTTTTGGGAGAATAAGCTCAACACACTAAAGAATTAAATATTCACCTCCGGGTTTAATTTTGTTAGCACTTAGTTATAAAAATAAATTTCGGCTAAATTTTGAGTTTCTGTAAGGGTTTCGGATTTGGCATAAGTTTCGAATCTAGGTTTTGAATTTTCGAATTCGTCAAAACCGTTAAAAGTTTCGATCACATGTATGTTTTGGAATAGTACGAACATACTGGTTGGAGAGGTTGGGAAATATATAAGATATATTGATAAAATTAAAATTTTTATCACATATCACATAATTGATAATATAACAGTACCAATGAGTGACGCAGAATGTAATTTTATAAGCTCCATAGAATTCAATTAAGACAAATTTCCATTAATGTTAAAAAAGAAATTTGACGATCTCTATTTTATATAATAGGTGGTTTTTGAGCTTTGAGTAAAAATAGAATTCAAATAAATAAAAGTTTTTTTATTTGATAAAAAAATTTGCGCAGCCTTTATTTGGTCGTTTATTGATTCCTGTCAATACGGAATCCAAAATTAATTATTATTTGTGATCAATGAATGACGTATGTCGGCATCAATTAAAACAGCAACTGGTTTTTCTATAATGCAACTATCACCAGTTTTTAAGCATTAATGTAAATCTTCATTTGATATTTTGTTTTGAAGATTGGACTGGGAATTTATGGCTTTTATTCAACACTTATTGTCTTACGAAAGTTATTGACGTTTCATATTATTGATATTAGGATATGGGAATTTCACAAAATTCGAATATACATCTTTCATTTGGTTTTGCCTTATCTCTATCTTCAGATAAATTACCGACTTTTGTACGTATTAGGAGCCGGTTCGTCAAATTTTCTATTCTTTGGTATATGTTTCTAGTATTTATTTGGAAATTCGCGAACCAAAGAAGCTAATATTATATTATTGTGATAATTAAATAAGAAAAATTTTTTTTTGAAACCTTAGATATTTAAAGAACAAGCAGTAAACGTTTATTTATTTTTTATTTTTACAACGTACAAAATAAATTCCGGCTCTTTAACATTATTAAACCTCTAAAACACAAACAGCAGAATACTAAACATTAAATCGCTAAATATCTAAATCACAAAACACATCACTTTGGATATCTATGGTACATATATCGTACTATAGCTCATCCCTCTTTGGTTCTCCTCTTACGTATACTGCGACATCAATGCAATTTTCGCAGATATCTGATGGTGAATCGGGAAAGTAAACAGCGATTGAATCTATTGGAAGCATTTCTCTTCCTTTTTGAGTGTTATCATTATAGAAACTGACCACTTTCTTCAAAGTGATTCCCTCCGTCATCTTGTGTAATGTGATTTGAGCGGGATCATACTCTTGGAGACTCGGCCATTTTCGTTTGATATCATGCTTAAGGTAGTCGACACGATGATTGTTGGAAATATCTATAATTGTAACACTTTGGGATGATGGAATACGTCCTTCAATTAGAACAAGACAGCGGAGACTGATTTCTGCAGAATTTACATTCCCGTAAAGTAAAGTAATGATAAAAATCCAGATTAAATATCGAAGGTAAGTCATATCGTTTTTTTGTAAAATAGATTTTAAAGGTCTTAGGAAATATAATGAGTGACAAATTATAAGCCTTTATTCTGGAAGTTTTCAATTTCTATAACCGATAGATACTCAGTGGTGTTCATATCCCACTTTATATAACCAAATTGACCGTAAAGTAATAATAAACTTTTATAAATCATAAATTATGAGCAGGGATATTTATCGATTTTTAACGGCTGCCCTACCTCATGAGGTGTGTCAAGTGTAACCCGGATGCATGAGGAGAACATCTTCCTGCGTTGCGAATACAAAGTAAAATTTCCAATTATATAATATAGTTAAAAATTTACTTTGTATTCGCAACGCAGGAAGATGCTCCCCTCATGCAAATCCGGGTTACACTTGACGCACCTCATGAGGTAGGGGCAGCCGTTAAAAATCGATAAATATCCCTGCTTAAATTATGAAGGTGCTAACTCAATATAACCCACGGAGTCTGTCATTTAACAATTACAGGTTTTAATAATAAATAATATATTTTTTATAAATTAGAGCGTGCAATTACATTTTAGAAACATAAAATGCGTGTATGTTTATCTTATTTGATGCAACTAGCGCAATATTTGATATCAACATAATAAAAGCCAATGCACATAATATGTAGCTTGTTTGATCTAAATTTAACTTGTAATTATTTAAACAATTACGGTATGGCATAGTAATAATTGCTAGTTATTATTATCGCTATTTGTTTTTATTCCCAAATTTAATTGCACTGATATCACATACTAAAAAATTTATATTGCATAAAAATGCAGTCTAATTTGCACGAGTCTGGACACACGTTATAAATACCTTGCACCTTTTTATAAAAAAAATGCAATTTGTATTATTTATTACATTAAAACTTGTAATTGTTAAATGAACGGGCTATATTAAGTTCTTAATTGTCAGCTTCCTTAAAATCATAAGAGATTATAGGCAAGCACCAAATGAATACCGAAAGGTTCTTTTGTTCTATACCAGGAACATAGTCATGTTGCATAACGGAGTATATGATTGCTACATCTAGAATGGCGGTACTCATTATTATTTCCCGATTGGATCAACAATGCCGAAAAACATAGTTCACTTTACCCATATGGTGCTTTCAAGGAGAATATTCAGTCCTTACCTGAGTAGTTGTCCATTGTCTGATCATTTTTATAGAGCATCTCATGAAGTGTTTCATTCTTGTGTCGTGAATTGTCACACTGTAAAAAAAACTATCATGTACGTACGTACTATACTTACTCGTAATAAAAAACTCAAAATTACGATTTTTTTTGTTTGTAGCACGTATTTATGATTCCCGGTATACAATTGCCTCTCCTTATAATCATAATTATTTTCGTGCTATCCATAAGATGCACCACTAACAATGATCAACAATAGACAACTATTCAGGGGAAGGATCGAATTTCTGCTTGAAAGCGCTCTTAAATAGTACTAATTATTTATGCCAACACGCCACGGGGACATATAACCCTCACCTATTCAAGTAAGTTTCTCTTCAAAAAATCATCAAACCTGCGAAAACAATGTACAATCAGAATCCCAGAATTGTTACGCGTATATTACAGGATAGGGAAAGACAATCAAAAGACTGCCAATAGAGACACCGGGCAGATGCAATCACATAATAGACGCATAAAATGCGACTAACGTTTACTAAATTTAGGTAGTTTATGTGGCATTGTGTGGTGAATTTTAAGCGAATACGTAATAAAAGCATATGTATATAATTGTCAAATTTCTTTAAAATCCATAATTATCACATTATACAATAATATATATATAAATTCTATGCATTACATAATTAAGATATTCATATGAGCGAATTTTTTAAGTAGCTTCAAAATTAAAAGGAATTGACCAACTAGTCGGATTGAAACAATTGATAGTAGATATTGAAATACCTTAATTATTGGTCGATACCGGCAATTCTTGGTAATATTTTTTGTTTCCTGGTAATCAGTTAAATGGTGGGATAATCAGCTAGACACAACTTTAATAAATTAATCATTCATATTATTAAGATTCAACTATAGTTTAATATTTTTAAGGACAAGTAAAAAGGCCCAATTTACAAAATTCGCTCAAATGTTGATATTTTACTACAAAATGTACTGAATTGATATTTTATAAATGGAAGAATTAAGTTTTTAATCTATCGTTCTATTATCAGGTATGATCGGGTTTAATTTTATGTATTGGTAAAGATTATTATCTATGCCATATTTTTTTGTTTCAATTTATGAGGGATGCTTTCGTTTATCAAATATTCGGTATTTTCAATTCATGTAGTTTACTACCTATAAAAAGATAGTCAAGCAATGCTACTGATAGAATAATATAATTTATCAAGCAAACAAAACTCATAATTACCTTGATATTTATAACTACTAGCAAATGAAATAAATCTACTTTTATAATGTGATTCAATATCTATTTTCATATCTTCATTTGTTGTATTTTTTAGTTTTTCATCGGATTCAGATAATTCTGATAAAATATTTTCATTATTCTGCCATTCTACAAAAGTATCACAAACTTCTTTTGCTGTTGGTCGAATTTTTGGATCCATTTCTTCATTAAATTTGCATAAGATATTGCTGTATTTTCATAAATATGTGGTCGTAATCCATTACATACTTGTAATTGGAATTGCAAGTCTGATTTTTGCTCTAAAGGAACAGGTTTACCGTATAAAATTTCCCACATTATTATACCAAATGAATAAATATCAGATGCTTTAGTATATTGATGTTGGTTCAAAATTTCAGGAGCAATGTATGGTAAAACTCCATAAACTCCATCAGATCTTGATTTTGATGCACTATTAGCTGTAATCGAAAGCCCTAAATCTGCAATAGCACTTTTTAAGTTATATAGTAGTATATTTCCACTATGTAAATCTCGATGGATAAGATCATGAGAATGAATTATAAGAAGATCTGATGCAATACATTGTAATAGATTTAATTTATCATTCCAATCCATTTGTGATATAGCATGTAGATTTTTGCGTAAGCAACCTTCTAAAGCATATTCCATGACAAGAATATAATTTTTAGTAACTTTATCTTTTGATATACCGAAACATCTTAAAAAAGTTGGATCTTTAAAACCGATATCACAATATGCTTTTAACTTATTATTAAAAGAAATATATATTCAATTTGTTAATATTAAGAATAAATCATATTTAACATTTAAAAAAAAAAATTGCTATGGCTTCTTTTTTATTGATATTAAAACTTTAAGCATAGTTTTCTTAATGAATATCAAACCAAATTCAATGAAAATTTTTTAATTATAATATATGAGATTACATAAAAAATTTCATAGAATTTGGTTAAATATTCACTAAAAAACCTTCCTTAAAATTTTAGTATCTATAAAAAAAAATTGCAACTAATTTTTTATCAATAATACAACAAAATTTGACAATTTTTTTTTTTTTTGATTCTACAAATACATAGAATTAAAATAATAAAAATTTATCAAATTTGGCCATGTCTTTATCGAGAAATTTCAGTTTAAAGCTTAAAAAAATTTTTGAGTCCAAGAAATAAAAAATAATAAATTTCTTTTAATTTTAAAACCAAGATTTCTCAGTAACAATATGATCAAATTTGATAAAATTTTTTTATTTTAATTCTGCATTTGAAATAAAAATATTATATTATATAATTACTGAGAAATATTTATTTAAAGTTTAAAAAAACTTTGCTGCTGCTTCTTTTTTATAAGTACTAAAACTTTAAGCAAAGTTTTCTTGATGAATATCTAACTAAATTCTATGAATTTTTTTATTTAATTTGTAATCCTATATGATTAAAATAAAAAATTCATAGGATTTGGATAAATATTTATCAAGAAACTTGTTTAAAGTTTTAGTGCCTATAAAAAAGAAGCTGCAGCAATTTTTTTAAACAATAATAAATATTTCTTAGTGACTACATAACTAAATTTGATAAAATTTATTTATATTTAAATTCTACAAATACTACAATATGTAGAATTAAATAAAAAATTTTCATCAAATTTGGTTTGATAATTGTTGAGAAATTTTTGCTTAAAGTTAAAAAAGTAAAATTTTACTACAGCTTTTTGATTTTTCAAAGAATTTAAACTCTAAGCAAAGTTTTCTCAATAACTAACTAACTTAATTCGATAGAATATTTTTTATATTTTAATTTTATTATTAAATAAAAAAAAAATTCACTAAAATTAGTTAAGTATTTATCAAGAAATATTGGCTTAAAGCTTTTAAAAATCTCTAAATTTTAAAGGATTTTTGTAGCCAGCTATTTTCTGACTTATTTCAACTTATTTTGGCCTGAATTTTGGATTCCCTGTATGAGTTTATTAATCAGGATCAGTTTGGTCAGGTTTTCAAAAAATTCATTCTGAGCCAAAAAAATTAGGCTAAGTCTAAACAAGGCTTGAAACCCAGAGCTAATGCAAAAATCCGGTACAAACCAAATTTACTCAATTAATGCTCTTATTTTATTTCAGAGCTAAGACATGATACTGGTTGTATTAGAAATTAGGATCTAGATCTAAACCAGCAGGTCTGTGTTAGTTCTGGGTTTTAGATTTAAATATTAGCATTTCTATCCTTAGTTTTACTAGTAAAATTTCAAGTTAGAGTACTAAATATAAATATATTTACTATATTTATTATTTTTATTATTTTAAATTTATTATTTTAAATAAAATATAGAATTTGTCTTAGAAGGAAATTGAACCCAACTATTAATTATAAAAACTAATAATATCAATTAAGGCCTATTTAATAATTCTTTACGCCCAGATTCAAAGATGAACTATTTTCAAATATTAAGATTTAAAAATAATCTAGCAGTTTAATGTTTTGCTTATAACAAATTTAATTTACTAACCCAAATATCTAAAGACAAGCTATGTTTTGAGGTGAATAGTAATAAGCCTAGAATTTTTGAAAATTCTCTATCTCTGATTTATTATAGATTAATTCTAGAGAAAATTAGAAAAACTCAGCTATTCTATTCATATAGAAAACTTATTTAAAAATTGCTAGTTTTTATAATTATTTGAGATTTGATTGCTTTGAACAAAACACAACAAGTCAGAATTCTGGTAATTATAGGAAAAACAGACTAATTTACACTAATATACAGGTACTCCCACAGTTATTCTACAAGTTATAGTTAAAATTAATCCCAAAACCCTTAAATTATCTATTTAAAATAATAATTATAGATTTAAATTAATATATATTTATATATTATTTAAAAACTTCTTATTAAGAAAATTTAAATTTACCAAAATACCAAGATGAGATGAAAGACTGAAGAGACAAAAGACCAAAAAGATAAAGATCGAAGAGACAAAAGACTGAAGAGACGAAAGACCAAAGAGACAAAAATCGAAGAGATAAAGATCGAAGAAAAAAATATGATAGAATAAAAGGCCAAAGGCCGAAGAGATAAAGACTGAAGAGACAAGGACTGAGGATACAAGGACTGAAGATATAAGGACTGAAGAGACAAGGACCGAAAAGACAAAGACCAAAGAGACAAAGACCAAAGAGATAAAAGAACAAAGAAACAAAGACCAAAGAGACAAAAAACCCGAATGACAAGACAAAAGACCAAAAATAAAGACCAGTGGAAAAAAAATAAATTTAAGCCTACTTGATATTTAATTTCTTCCGCTATTACCAGAAAATAATTACCTAAATAAATGAAATAAAATCTTTGCTAGGAAAACCACCCTTCAGAGTATACCTGTGGCCGAAATATTTCGGCCGTTTCAGCTACTTGGCAAATGTTTAAAGCAAAGTTACTAATAATTTGTAAATATAATCGAAATTAGGCTTCATATATGTTAAGCAGATCTGCAGAACCTTATGCAAGCCTTTTGGTACTTCAGCAAAACCTTTTGATATTTTGGAAGACTTTGGAAGTTTCGCCTGTATATTAAGTATATATTCCGAAATTCTAGAGTCTGCGAAGTACCAAAATGTCTTACTGAAATACCAAAGAGCTTGCATAAGGTTCTGTGTATCCGGCTTAACATACTGTATATGAAGTCAAATTTCTATCACATTTACAAATTATTGGCAGCTTTGCTTTGAACATTTGCCAAGTTGCCGAAATACCTGAAATATACTCACCTTATGGCAAACGGTGATAGTTTTAGATAACGGCAATAGTAATGTATGAAAGGGAAAGAAATTATATGTATAACAAATAAGTATTTCGAAGATCGAAAAGAGGTTTTTCAAAAATCCCGCATGGGATAGGATTATCAATTTAAATTTTTTAATTTTTGCATTTAATAAAAAAAAACCCGTACAGAATTTGAAAAATTAATTTTCTTGTTCGAATTAGTTATTTCTTATAAGTCATTTATTATAAATAAATTGATTAGAAATTTCCTAGATAGTTAATGCTGGCCAGATATTATATTAATGCTGGCCAGATGGCTTGGTAATGCCGGCTGAATGATTTTATTTGGGATCATATTAAAAATCCCGCACGTGCCCATCTCTACTGAGATGTCCCTGTTCAAAGTTTGGAAAAGTTAGAGGTGATTATCAAGACAGCGGTTAAGTTTTTTCAAACTTTGAATGAGGATATCTCAGTGATTGCCTATTCAAAATCGATGAATTTTTTATATATATATTTTATTTAATTCTTTTAATTAGTAGAATTAAAATAAAAATTTCATTGATTTTGGATAGGTAGTTACTGAAATATTCTCGTTCAAAGTTTGAAAAAACTTGGCCGCTGTATTGATAATCGGCTTAACATTTTCCAAACTTTGAGCAAGGATATCTCGGTATCTACTAGAGTTGCAGGTGAAACTAATTAATTTCACCAAAAAACTGGTGCACCATCGGTGCACCATTGAAGATTAGTTTCATCTATAACTCTAGTTTCATCATCGGTGCACCATTAGTTTCACCTGCAACTCTAGTATCTACCAATCCAAAATCTATGAAAATTTTTTATTTTAATTTTACTAATTCATGAAATTTAATATAAAAATTTTTTTATCGATTTTGGTTAGGAAGGTATTAAAATAACTTTCCTTAAAGTTCAAAAAAAAGATAGGTGCCATGTCTATGTATATGATTGGACCG
Source organism: Dentiscutata erythropus (assembly GCA_910591965.1). Taxonomy (NCBI): domain Eukaryota; kingdom Fungi; phylum Glomeromycota; class Glomeromycetes; order Diversisporales; family Gigasporaceae; genus Dentiscutata; species Dentiscutata erythropus. The sequence goes on along the minus strand of CAJVPY010004499.1, from coordinate 286 downwards.
AAAATGATCTACGGCACGTGACCAGTCACTTTTTTACAATATAGCCTCGTGACGTAATATAGTACTTTAATCTAATACCCGTACCAAATCTCACCACCTCGATCGCAGCCTTCCACTATTAGGTTTAGGTTAGTAGTGTTTCAAGTCGATATGGCATTAGTCGACTAATTTAGGCCGTTCTCAAGCATCTAAATCAATTGATTAAAGAGTGATCGTGATGACGCTCAAGCATCACAATCAATGGCGATATTTATAGAATTAAATGCTTGAGCATACTCTTTTTCTA
>CAJVPY010004498.1:0-12564 GCA_910591965.1 Dentiscutata erythropus | reverse complement strand
CTTCTCAGACTTTGGCCTCACAGTACGTCTCATGACTTCAGTTATTCCAAATCGGGGTTCTAACACGCCTCGCTTCATAGCCACAACTTCTTGGAATAACTATTTCCCGAATATGTCCATCCGTAGATGTCCTGAGTTCCCTGTACCCTGCAGTGTTTCACTTCCATATTTGGGTTTTTATTATTTCACCGCTGGGAGGAATTGAACTGGCAACTGTCCGATTTGCAACCTGGGAGCATAACCGCTATGCTATCGACCCGCAGGTCTAGGCAGTTTTTTTTTTTCCTTCTTTTTTTGTTTTATTCTCTTTATTTTTTTTTAGTATTAGTATTTTTCTTTGTAAGTCAGTTAGAGACTATAAATCCTTTTGCTTGGAAAGTTAGAGAAAGAAGGTTTAGAAAAAAAGGCAATCTTGATAGACTATAAATACTATTCAGTAATATTGAAAAATTCATTTGTAGAGTTTTTTTGTATGAAGATAAACTTTATTATAGCAGATTGAACATGGGTGACTTGGGCACTTTAGTGTTACAATAAGCCGGGTTAGTTAATATTGTAACTTAGGTAGGCTTTATTTAGTCATAATTAATATTTTACCTTTGAGTTTAATATTGAATCCTAATAAAGGATTGGCAAGATTGCCAAATGATTAAAAAAAAAATAAATAAAACTTTTTTTTGAATTTCTTTTTTTTTTTTTTTTTGCTTTTTTGTATTTTATTTACTAATTTCTTTATTTATTTTTTCTTTATAAATGTGCTAAAACAAATATAAGCAGCATTGGTAAGATTTTATTTTTTTGAACTAACTTCTTTATTCTTTTAAGGTATTATTAGAATGAATATAGAGTCAATAAGCAGCATGTAATCTTATAATATCTTTTGTTTGATGTTATTTTTTTATTTAGTGTTTGTTGTATAGTTTATATGAAATTACAAATAAACCCAGGGTGGCATTGGTAAAACCTTTTTCTGGTTTTCTTCTTTTTTTCATAATGTTTTTCATTTGGTGTCTTTTATATAGTCTTGTGTCTGTCGCGTTAGTACAGCCAATCAGAATGGTAGAAAAGGTGGGTGAAAATTAGTACAGTAAATACAACATTCTGTAACTTAATTCGTGTAACGCAAATTAACCAATAGAAATTTCTTTACACATGTGAGTGGCTAAATTATGCGAAATTTGAACTTAAAATTATACAAAATCGCATAATTTATGTGCTAACGTATAAGGTGAATTATGTCGGATTATAATCCTGGACACTCTAACCTAGATCACTTTAAAAACACTGGTCAGAGATATAGAAAAAATATTGATTTATTTAGGTCAATATAATCGATATTTTCACAATTTTTAATACAGTATAATATTAATAAATTAAGAGTAATAATTTTGGTCGGGTGATATTGCTATAAATTGCTATAAATTTGGCCAATTCTGGTTGTTGAAAAGTTAAATTTAATGTTTAGGTGGTCTCGCACCAAAAATTGCAGATCCAACTCTTACATTAGTAGCACCTAATTTTAATGCTTCTTCAAAATCATCAGACATGCCCATACTTAACTCTAAATCTATTCCACTTGTTTCTTGAAATCGAGTTTGCAAATTTTTTAATGTCTAATCCAATGAAATAATAAATATTTTAGTAACAAAAAGTATTAAGTGAATAAAGGACAGAAAATAATAAAATGCCCATACGATAAAATCTGGATTTGGTTCTTTAGGATTACGGTTTAGTGCACCAATTGTCATTAATCCTGCAAGTTGTAGTTTTGGACAATTATCCTGAACATGATTCAATACTGTTATACATTCTTCTGGTGGCACACCACTTTTGGCTAATATTATTAAAATCAATAATAAAATTTTAATTAAAAATTCTGTAAATTCGACTTATTATTAAATGACGTACATTCTTCTTTACTAGTATTGACTTGGACAAATACTCGAAGCGGAGATTCTCGTAATGCACAGGCTTTATTCATCAAATCTGCTTTACTTTGACTATCTATCGTTTCTACTACCCATAAATTTGGAATAGCTGTTCAATAAATTAGGGGCTTAATGGAATTAGAAATTTAACATTGATATGTAAATATTTAATAATAAAAATAATATAAAGTACCTGCAAGCATTTTACATTTGTTACTTTGCAATGGGCCAACAAAATGCCATTGAATGTCTAAAGGAAGCTAGATTTAAGTCAAAAAAGGATCAATCAATTTTAACGATAAAAGATACCGTAATTTACCTCTTTGCTCTTTTCAACTAATTCTTGCGCCTACTCGATCGAACAGATACCATTTACGTCAGCTGAAAAATAAATATAGAGAAATAAGATAATAGTACTTACATAATTTTCACCGAAATGTCGTTGTCCATTTTCATAAGCTATACGGATATCGGATACTGGTTTTAATTTACTAATCGCAACTAATCGTGCCTATTGTTTATGACAGTTTTCGATGAAGCTTTAGAGAAAGGCGTTTAACGAAACAATATTAGTGACTACCTCACGTTTTCCTTCAACTATTGCTTCGATACGTTGTCTAATACTTGCAAGATTTCGAATAATTTCTTGACGTCTAATAGCTAATTCCTGTGAAGCCATACCTGATTATCGTTGAAGATTTTGTTACGTGCCGATAATGGAAAATTTAAGGTTGTGTGAAACCAACCAAATCATATGCATAACTGATAAAATTCAACAAATACGATTTTACGATTTTAGTAATTTCTTCTCGTCTCATGGAATCCCAGGAACATGTTACCCTCACAGTTGATCACCTTCTCAAGCTTAAAGCAGCGAAAAATTTTTATGAGAATTCACAACCAATTACCTCCTTAGATTTTGATAATACAGGTGAATTTTGTGTAACTGCTTCGGCCGATGATTCGATTAACCTTTACAATTGCCTTCAAGGAAGGTGAGAACGCGATCCTGCTCTTTTATACAATCTTTTTAATTTTTTTTTGTTTTTATTTCCAAGTTTCTCTCAAAGAACGCGTAAACTTTTATTGACTTAATATGATTTATGTATAATCCGCGTGGTTATAAGATTTTCCAATAGATTACTCAGTTTTAAGTTATTTAACTTATAAAATAAACTTTAATATATAAATACTTTAAGTGAACATTCGAAGTCTTTAATATAAATACCAAATTTAATTTAATCGACATTACGAGAGAAATTTGTGATCTCAATTGCAATGAGGCTAACCCTGTATCTTACACACATATATTTATGCACGAAAGGCACAAAAAACTATTGTATAGTAAAAAATTCGGAATACATCTTACTAGATTCACTCATCTAAACACTAATATCATATACTCATCCACCAAAGAAAACGGTAACTGGTTCGCCATCAATTGATATTTTCTTTTTATCAATAAGATTAAGAATTATTTTCAATTTTTTTTTTTAATTTTTAATTTTCAAAATTTTGATCAGATACGATAAGATATTTGTCGCTACATGTTAATCAATACATAAGATATTTTGAGGGTCATCAAAATAGGTAAACATTCGTAGATTTATCATATGCAAAATTCAAGTAAAAACTGAAATCTTATCGAAACTTGATAATAGAGTGGTCTCTTTGGAAATGTCACCTTCTAATGACCTGTTCATATCTGGAAGCGTAAACGAAGGAGTGAAATTATGGGACTTAAGACAACCTAATGAAATTGTACCAAATTTATTCTATCATAAATTGATTACTTATTGTTTTGGATCAGAATTTGGTACGATTTAAAAAATATTATTTTATTATAGGGTAGTCTTCACATTCTAGCAGGAAGGCCTTGCGTGGCATTCGATCCTTCAGGACGCGTTTTCGCGATTGGTCTTCAGAATCTTGACAATTCAGTGCGGTTGTACGATGTGCGACAATATGATAAGGTTAATAATTTATGCGAGCTTTTTACATCATTTTTATTATAAGATTAATAAAATGTGTTTTTTCTTTAGGCGCCTTTCAGTACATTTAACGTCTTCGATAGTTATATGGCCCCAAGTATTTATCCAAATCCACCTATATTTCCCGAATGGACAGGACTCAAGTTTAGTAACGATGATGAAAAAATATTAGTAACTACGGCAGGAGACGTTCATTATATAATTCACGCTCATACAGGTGAATTAAAGTCACGATTGGTTGGACATGTGGGACTTAATAATACATCATCTTTTTTGGGTGGTGAGGAGACGAGCTTCACACCAGATGGTCGATACGTAATAGCTGGTGATATATAATTTTATTGTTTATTTTCAATTTATCATACATAATTGACCATATTCTGACAAAGTATATCCTATAACAGGATCCCAAGATGGACAGATAAACTTTTGGGATACTGGAACATCCTTAAGCACATCAGCCATTATATCAGATGGGATTGATTTAAGACCTATTCATACGCTAGAACATCATGTTAGGCCAACGCAAGTTGTAAGATTCAATCCAGCAAGGCTTATGATGGTTAGTGCGTGTACAGATTTGGTAAGTATAAAAAAAGGCTTTCTATATTATTGCTCTCAGATAAATCAACATTTAAACATTATAAATTGATAATAGGCATTTTGGTTACCGTCTATTGAGTCAGAAGAATCAGACAATGTATTGGACAATGTATTGGACAATGTATTGGGCAATGTATCGGATAATGTATCGGATAATGTATCAAATAATGAAATGGTTGCTGACTCATCTCTTGAAGTCGTAGATACTTTAGATAATTTAAATGTGTCGCAAAATGCTTCTAACGATGATCTATCACATACAAGTGACACGACTATCACATCTACATCAACATAATTTGATATTAGCCTAGAGTTGTATTGCATAAAATTACATTGTAATTTACGAAATCATAATGCAACTTTACATTTAATAGTTACTATGATCTAGAAAATATATAACCCACTTGAAAATTTTTAAACTAATTTTTGACCCGAAATTTTACAAAAGCCGGTTGGGTTATGATAAACAGCCAATTAACTTACTGGTATATGGCATATAACTTGTATTTTAACGTTAAAAAATTGGCTTTTTGTTTAATATACCAAATGGAAAAAATATAGATACAAATTCTCGTCATATTACCGTAAACTGCTGACTTGTATAATGAGTTATATCCGGATACTATCCATCTTATACCTTGAAGAACTTCTAGCTGATGAAATATCTAATCTTTGTAAATTGGAAGATTCACACATCCGTATGATACAAACATTTTACGATATCAAATGATACATATCATGATTCAATATAATAATCTTAAAGGCGAAACGATGGTTACTATACATTTATTTATATTGTGAATAAAAGAACTATACACTTTAAATATCGGTAAAAATATATAATATTGAAAAACAATAGTATGATGTACATAGTACATAATTTATAGGATTGTTCCAAAAATGTTTAATTTATATTATATCTGATATATAAAAGAATTCATTTAATTTAATCTTTGGGACATTGAATTTCTTATTTCTCCTTCTCTCTTGACCCATTCCATCATGCCTTGCCCAATGTTATTAACAGCTGAGTCAGCCATTTCTACTGCTCGTTGTCCTAAATCTATAACCATAGGTTCACATTTTACATATATCCCTGTCAAAAATGCCTTTGATGCGTACATTTGAGCAGTTATAATTTCTGAAATTAATAATGTAAACCATTGTAGATATGTAATCGTAAAATCATAAATAATAAGAACTCGTTCACTTGCTATTGAGATGAAATTATTGAAATGAGGTAATATTGCATTATACGCTAATTCAAAAGCCTTGAATACTAGAGATAAAGACTGTTGTGTAAATTTTAGTGCATGATTCAACATAGTGCTTGTCAATGAGATTATCCACTTTGCAAATCGTAATGATGTGAAAATAATCATCAATATAACAGTTGTGTAAAAGAAACTTAAAGTTGAAATAACAGGTCGTAATAATAATTTAAAGGCGTTCCATACTGGAACACTGATATCTAGTAGAAATCCTTTAATATATCTATACATTGAGCTTGTGAGATGTCTAACGACCGGAATAATATTAATGATAGGTAAAATAATGATGTGATACGTCCAAGATAAAAACGCAATTATATCCATACAAGTAATATAAGAATCCTGTATAATCTCTAGGCCACATTCTTTAATGCGTTTGACCCAAATTGGTATCATAATTTTCGATATTTCGTAAAATTTGACAAGAGAGGACACCAGCGAATTATATAAGAAGGGAAATATTGATATAAAACTTTCAACCACATAACGGAATGTTTTGTTAGAACAGATCCCATAGAAAATGTTAACGATATCGTTAATGCCAGGTAAAATGAGTCGGACATATAAAAATCGTCTAATGGCTGAATAATTTTCAAGTACTTTATGGCACAGAGTTATTGTAGAGTGGTAAAAGAAATGACCTATAGGTTTGAATATACGATTCCATAGTGTCATAGAAGTCGACCACACAAAAGTAAGAAGATCGCCCACATCTTTAGCAAGGTCTCTAGCAAGGAAACAAGCACAATGCCATGAAACTCTTGCAAGATATTTAATTCTTGGAACAATCCATTTCACTGGCTTAATGATCAAAGTGTCAAAGGCTTGTGCTATAAATGCTGTCAATGGATAACCAAAATCATTCCACCCTGTTATAGATAGCTCTATTGATTTATGAAATGAATATACTATAATTTTTTTTCCCTCCACAATTACCGTAGTGCACACGGTCCAGCCCGTAATTGCCAGTTGTTTGACGACAGGCCAACAGTATTTGTACATCCAATCGAGCAAGGTATAAATTATTTTTAAAAATGGGCTTATTATGTAAGTGTTCAAAAATGAAGGAATCGCAGCACATATTTCAGGAACTTTTTTTGCGCATGAAATAATGTAATTGCCTGACGTTATTGATACTGTTTCCGCATAGTATAGTGGGTAAAATACTATAAATAATCTGAAAAAATCTAATGCCATTCTCAGCGCTAGATACAAAACTGCGAAAGGAAGGAAAGGAATATAGAATATTAGAGATCGGTCAGAATTTCCAATTTGTAAGGGTTGAGACTCATTTCCATGCCTTCTTGAACGAGTAAAAAAGGCACTCCCAATACGCCTCCATATCGGATATTCTTTGATAGCAATGTACAAGTACAATATTATTAAGAACAAGTAAACGGTTCGTAAGACATACTTTGAAAAAAGGTTCTTTTCTACTATTATATTTTCTTCTGTCATTATGAATTTTACAAGTATAAAACGCCAAAATTTTGGCTTTGATGTTTTAAGCTTATCATTTAAATACTCTACAGTCAATTATGCTTTTGTACTACAGTAACAGAAAATTTTATACAAATAGAAAATTCCATCAATTTCTGCGTATGGAAAATGTCGGAGTATGTACGCCGAAATGCTGACGATAGTTAATGACGATAATACATTCGGTGGCAAATAATAATAATAACGATAATTGTTGGTTGAATGTTCCTTAACTTCGTGATGACATGTTATAAAAGTTTGGATGACTCATATATGTTCATAGGAATTTAGAACGCGATCTTTAGAAATATAATCAACTAAAAATAGAATCTAAATGAGACCGACAATATTGTAATATTCTGAAATTTTTTTCGTGTTATCTTTGATATACTGCTATATTGTAAAATTATATTTTCTTATTCGCCCGAGCATTCTACATTCCCATTTTACCGTAACGACAATTGTATCGTCAGCCAATTTAGATGTCTAATGGTTAGTCATTTAGAAGAGGGCAGCTTTCGTTGTACAGACCTTAAATCTACATATCAGTGCTAAATGATTGGTTGATACAATATAGATAAAACGAAATTGTTATTTTTTACTGCGCTCATTTCAAACTGTGTTAATTATTCGCAAAAAATGGCTGAACAAAGCGAAGTAATCCAAACTGTACAAAATCCTGATGTCGTTCAAAAATATCAAATGGCGGCAGAGATTTCGAATCGTATGTTTTTTGTTGTTATCAAACTGTAGTATAAGTTCTTAAAACTTAGTAGACGTTATAAACACGTAACTACATGTTTTGAATTTTGAAAAAATTTTTTTTATTTGAAAAAAATTTTTTTAAGAGTCAATCAATAACTATAAGCTTTTGTCGTTGAATAATTTAATGAAAGAATACTTTGGGAATTTAAAGACTAGAATGCTTGCATTTTGAGTTACTTTTTTGTGCGGTGCGGTATATTGTTTGATACGTGAACTTTGATCATTTTATTATCCAATAGGTGTGCTTAAGTTGGTTATTGACGCCGCTGTAGAGGGGGCAAGAATATTGGATCTTTGTGCATTAGGCGATAAATCAATAGAAGAGGGTGTAAAAAATCTTTTTGCAAAAGCTAAAAATATCTCCAAAGGTAATAATTAATATTATTACCATTCAATTAAATGAATATTTTAGTTAATCATTACATAAATTTATATTTTAGGCATTGCTTTTCCAACTTGCGTTTCTGTAAATCATATTATCTGTCATTTTTCTCCGTTACCATCTGATCCTGAAGGATCTGAAGTACTGAAAAATGGCGATTTAGCAAAAATTCAATTAGGTGCTCAAATTGATGGTTACGCTGCAATCGCAGCTACTACTATTGTTGTTGGTGCATCTAAGGACAAACCTGTCAAGGGTAGATTAGCCGATGTCATAACCGCTGCTCATTTGGCATCGGAGGCTGCCTTGAGGTTAGTAAAACCCGGTTTATCCAATGACAAAGTAACCGAAACAATACAAAAGATTGCTAAATCTTTTGATACAAATTCTGTTGAAGGTAATAATTTAAAAATTTTTATCATTTTTTTTTTTAAATCTATAATTATTAAATAAACGCGTTTATTTTATTTATAGGAATGTTATCATATCAACAGGAAAAAAATGATATTGAAGGTAAAAAACAAATTATTCTCAATCCGAATGAAGCTCAAAAACGCGATTTTGAAACTGTACAATTCGGTGAGAATGAAGTATACGGTATTGATATCTTAATCTCGACTGGAGAAGGAAAGGTAAGAAAATCTATTTTTTCCACAAATTTTTTTTAATACACGGTTTATCATTCTCATACTATATATATATATATATATTTATTACAGCCTAAGCCTTCTTCTATCCGCACCACTGTTTATAAAAAGACTGGAAACACATATTCTTTAAAGATTAAGACATCGCGTCTCGTATTTAGTGAAATTAGTCAAAAATTTGGCACTTTTCCTTTTCCCTTGAGAGCGTTGGAGGATGAAAAAAAGGCTAGATTGGGTATAGCCGAATGTGCAAATCACGCATTAGTAACACCATATGATGTGTATCAAGGAAAAGAGGGTAAACTAAAATTCCACAAATTTCATTTATTTTATACATATATATATATATAATTTTAATTCTATATACATTTTATATACTCCTTTTTCGTTATTATTTTTATAGGAGATTTTGTGGCACAGTTCTTTAATACAGTTCTTTTAACCAAAACTGGATCAATTAAAATTACAAGCACATTCTTTGATCCAGAGGTTGTGCAAAGTGATAAAAAGGTGGAGGATGAAGAGATTATATCCTTGTTGGCTACCAGCTTGCGACCAAAGAAAAAAAACAAAAAGAAGAAGGATGATAAAAATGCTTCGGATGCTGTTGAAGAAAAAAAGGATGAAACGAATGAAACTAATGAAACTACGGATGAACAATAAAATCCATATTATAAATACATGTATCTCACTTTTTATTTATCAATAACTATGATAAGCATGACATAATGCGTTTCTATGTATTTTTTTTTTTTTGAAACACTCAATTGGCATGAGTTGTCAATTTCCATTTTTGCAAATAAAAATGAATCACACAAAATTATCCGACTAAGTTAAATTACAATCATTTACAAAATTCTAACAAATGTCTTTTTTTTTTTTTAAATCACTAATTTTTTCAAATATTAGCTTACAAAAAGATCTATTTTAATCATACCAATCTAAAAATAATAGAATAAAACTTGCTAATATTAAAAATACAAGAATCCATTTTCTTGTATCAGAAGCTCTTTGTCTAGCTTTTGTCAACATTAAATTTCCTTCTTGAACTCTATCAGTGATAGCAATAGCCTCAGCATATAGACGATCTGTTTGTTGAGTTTGTACAGCCAAATGATTTGATAGAACGGATTGTAAGGTTGAGATTTCCAATAATGCTTTTTCAGCTTGACTATTTCAATAAAATTTATTAATTCTTTAATCTCTTTTCAAAAATGACAAAAAATTTAAATATTACGTACTTGACTTGTTCTAATGTTGTAGCTAATTCTTTCATTATAGACTCATTTTCCCTTTCTAATATCATTTTCTGTTCTGCAGACAAGTGCTGTTCAATATCATCATCATTTTCAACATTACCGCTCATTTCACTATCAGATTTCATAGATGTTTCTGATTCTTCATTTAACATAGTTTGAATGATTGAAGATGGCCGTGAAGGAGATTTTGATTCTGTCGGTTTATATAATGTGCTGTTTGGTGAATTAAGCGTGAGATACAAAACAAAAAAGTTAAGCATATTAATAAAACATAAAAACACCAAAATTAATCAATGATTTGTACCTTTCACGTTTCTCAATTTCTTTCATTATTCTGGTTTCTTGTTGATCTTTCTGAATTTTCGAAACTTCGGTTAATCTTTTATTTAAAAACCATGTTATACTGCTTCGTATTGCACCCAATACATCACGTTCATCAGAGGAAAATACGGTTAATAAAATATTTGTCCAAGTATTATTTGCAATTGAACTTTGACGAACTAAAAAGAATTATATAAATAAGAATTATTAATCGAGTTATCTAAAAATACAGGATGGTTTGTGATACTTACCTTGCTCGGCACCTTCCAATTCTTTTATCCTATTATGACATTGCTGAATTATTGTTTTTGCGTGTAAATCGATTTCGTCGCGTTGTTTATCTGTTAAAGTCGTTATGGAAGGATCGATCCGTGGAGATAATCCCTGATCCAAATTATCTTTGATTAAAAAAGCGGGACTAGAACTATACCTATGATTTGAAGAATTCTGTCTTGATACGTTCAAGTAAGCTTTTCTAATCGAGAGAAGAAGAGTTTTAAGGTTGTTTATATGAGAAGCCTACATTGGTAAGGTGTTGAAAAAAAAAAAACTCGCTTTTATCCAGAATTAAGAGACAAAATATTCAATCTATAATATATACACACTATTCGATAAGCTTCCTTCAAAAATTCATCTTGCACATCCCGTACATTCTTTTTGACTGGCGGAAGAACATCGATGCGTTTCTTTATGCCATTTTCTGTACTTGAGGTTGTTGAAATTTCATTAACTAATCTGCGAAAGTCGGGTGTAAGGTCAACCATTATTTGAATTAATATTAATATAATAGAACTTAGCGTTAGTATTAAGAGTAACACGTGTAAAAGGTAAAGTATAAATAAGTCAATATTCACGTGTATTCCATCGCAGTCACTTGTTTGTGTGCTAAAGCATAACAGAAATTCTTTTTTATTGATTGTTTCATTAAACGTGATTGGCTGATATCTTAATACAACATTCACGATAATATAATCGAAGATATTATCGTTTGTTTCTCATATTTCTGTATTTATTTTTCTTTCAACAAGAATATCTAACGTAATTTCTATTAAATCATAATAATTTTACACTTGCAATTATTTCTAAAGTATTATATTTATATCTATAACCTATTAACATAAAGAACTATAATAAACTATAGCACAATTCTTAATAATCAATACGTACGAATGACCCAAATATATATTTTATAAAATAAGAGCTTTGTGTAAGCACAAAAAATAATAATAATAATAAAATGCACATTACTTGTTATATAACTAGTAAATACTGTAACGTTCATTCATAAGTTTATACATACATTTATGTAGTCGTGTCTTATAGAAGTCATGTAGACCGTAAGCTCGGTGACTAAAGAATAACTTGGTAAAGTTTTAAGAAAATGGATGTTTTTTTTTTTGTGCAATTATATGGGCTAGGTGCTACAGAAAATATAAACTTTAAAGAGCTATATTACAAAATTTTATTAATGCAACTGCTTTTGTGTTTTAAGTGAAAATGATCTAAATTGATTTGTGTAAAAAAAAAAATGAAAATTGTCGATTTTCCCTCTTTTCTGTAGCACTCTGCCCATATGATGTAACTCCCGCTCAATATGGTGCTCCAAGTCACTTGTCATCAAATCTGCAAATGCGCCAAATTTACAAAGTATTAATATACATATTAACGTTAAGGCGCCAATTTTTATGTAGATCTATATAATAATTTAGAGCGCCAATTTTATACGAAATACTAATGCATAAAGAGAGGTCATGTTATGTTAACTTCTAACGCGTAATATAACAGTAACAGGTAATATAACAGATATTACGTAATATTTTTTCTTTCCCATACTACATATATTAGAGTGTCCAGGATTATGCGCCGGTAATTGCAAAATTATGCGTGCGGCAAATCGTAAATTATGCGAATTATGCGG
>CAJVPY010004497.1:0-12564 GCA_910591965.1 Dentiscutata erythropus | reverse complement strand
ATATGATCATCACCTAATTTCAATTAAATGTTATTGTAAAAAAATTAGTAACGTGATCACTAGTAAAAATAATCAACATTCACCCTACCTTTAAATATAATTATTATATCTTACCTCGATTTAATCAAAGCTAATTTATCCTCTGCTTCTGTATATGGCAAATTTATGTTTTCTTTGTATATTTAAGTTAACAATGTCATCTTATAACAAGGATCCAATATTGATACAATACAGTACAAATCTCCTGTGTTCACCTAGTATTTATTGAATTTTGATTTTATTGGCTTAACTATTTAACTAAGAAAAAAATCTGAGCTAGTATTATTTTATTCAAGATGCTTTCTAATTTTTAACAATTGTAAAAGAAAGTTATTTGCCATAGAATAGGTGGTTTCTAAGATAGTATTGGTAACTGTATTAAAAGTATAGTAAAATAACGCTCATAAGTATTATTTCATGCAAATACAGTATGGTATGCACTTATAGCAAAGCATATAAATAGAAGGTAATTTTTAGTATTACTTTCATAAAATGGTTTTAAAAAATCACAAAGATATTCTGCACATTCCCAATCTTCATCCAGAGGAATTACTGATTCAAAACTAACATCACGGAATGCAAGACAGTTGAATACACTTCTATATGAGATAGTAGACTTCAATATTAAATATATCAAATTCCAGTGGGTAGCTACGTCAAGTGCTGGCCGCTAGCTTAAAACTAAATTATCACAACACCTAACAATAGAATCCTCAAAGTTTTGCTATCAATACTGTGAACTCTTAATTCACTTTACACAACCTTGAATTTATAATATCAACTATGTAAGTACAGTTAATTTTTTTAAACTGAACTTAAACATGTCATAATCATTATTTAGTTATCAAAGATCATATGAGATTTTTGCTAACAAAATCATTCTTCGGGACTATGTCCCAAAGAATAATTTGTTAAAAAAAAAACTCTTATATTATTTGCCAAAATAGCTTTCTTAAATTTGATTGTTATATTCTCTGCAAAGTTTAAGTTTATTTTAAAGATTTTATTTTCTATTTGAATTGTTACTTTCAAATGCCACTTTTTCATTTAAGATGTGCTGATGTGCTGATATTATCTTGATATCTATGATAATAACCATTGATATCATGGTAGAGGGATACCTGAATTAAAGAAGACAAGTGTTGGAGATATTTTAGAATTTTTTTTAAAAAAAATTGAATTGAATACTTATCGTGTCTCGTAATCACGTGCACTACTGATTGAATCACAGGTTAATAACAAACTCCAAAATTATATTGTTCACTATAATCTCTTCTAGCAGACTTTAAATATCACTTAAGTGCTTAGCTTTTTACTTGTACTATCTATGCTATATAGATAGTAATACCAAAGATTAAATTGTCTAATTAAGCTAATTTCAAATACCTCCTTTTTATTTTATCTTTAGATATTATAATTTTAAATTTTTTAAAAATTGGGCTTAATGTCTATTTTTTATAGAAATTCGAATTATTAAAATAAGAATAACCTCTAATTTAATTAAAAAAACTAATGTCTAATTTAGATTTTGATCAGCATATATGTAGTTATAGTTTGGTTTAAAATAAAATTCTATTAAACATACAGTCAAACCTCTAAATGCAACTTCTTTAAATACAAGAGTGTTATAAATATAATCATAAGTTCTGACCCAAATATATTTTTGCCCCTTATAAATGCAATTTTTCTTATTATTTTATAAATACTTATTATTAAGAGTTTGGCTTCTACAAAGTTGTATTTAAGAAATTCTGACCATATTAATCATTTATTCTACTTACCATATCCATAGTATTTTTAGCCACTTTTAATCCATCATTAACGATAAGATTTAGTATATGTGCACAATAGCATTGGTGTAGCAAACTTCCATTCACAATAAGTATGTTTTGTTTACTTAGTTTGCGCTTTATATTAGTTATTGCTGCATCATTACTCATTGCATTGTCCATTGTAATTGATATAACCTATAGAGTAATAAATGTTAGAGAACAATAAGAAAAAGTGTGTCAAAATTTGAATTATCTTATTAATAAATTTTATTTGTAGTTGTTATTTTTTCTAATGCGAACATGATAAAAGACAAAGTATGTTTACAAATATTTCTTTTGAATTTCTAACACTGGTTTCACTATAAAACTTTTTCCTGCAATGCAAACTCATTACACAATATATTGGTCCTTTTTAGATCTGAGATATCTACCCTAAAAGTAATATTCCAATCTTCAAGATATTTAGAAAATATATTGCTGATAGTAATTCCAGTATGTGGTGTAGGAACTAATTTAAATGACAAGATTAATTTTCGAATGTTCCAATTCTTATTGATGAAGTGATCTAATAAAGATAGTTGTTAATTTTTCAATTAAAATTTACTGTGTAGGTGCTACACAACTTATAGACTTCTGTGTAGCAAATAAAAAAGCTACAAGAAACTATTTACAACTGTGTATACTGCTTACAAAATGTCAATTTATTCTGTGCAGCATCCACATTGCTAGAAACATAAATATATGCTATAAGTAAAATATACTGTATACATAACAGCTATGTATCCAAGATTTTGGTTTAATGTCCAGAAATCTGTTGTAAAGCTTAAATTTCCAGGAGCTTCTTGCACTATCATACGTATCTTTGCTTTAAGATTTGCAACATGCTTTTTACAATCTTCACATGTTGTCCTTTCACTCATTACCCTAAATTGTGGCTATAAATTGTTAGCAAATTTCAAAAATTTTTTGTATTCAACAATACAAAATAGATACTCATGCATGATAATCATTTTTGCCAAATCTTTGTAGCTTCTCTCCTAAAAGAATTTATAAACAACAACATGGTGTAGAGCGAGAAAATTGCAATGTTTGCTATAACTAAGTGTTAATATGTTTATTGTATTTTGTGTTTTTTAAATAATGAATCAAGTTGCTAGTTCCTGTTTTACCACCATCATATTTAAAGGAAGTTTTACAATATGCGCATCTAACACAATTCTCTAGTAATTTAACTTAGTTAAAAAAAAAAAAATCTAAAATTTGCATTTTACTTTGTTTGTCATCCTTTATAAAATGATTTTTTTAAAAACCCATGATGGAGGTTTACTACCTTTATGTTTATTGGTATTAGAGCTTATTTCAGTAGAGGTTACTTCAACTTTGGTAAAGGTTGCTTTAGTTATTTCTAGAATTTCATCTTCGCTACTAATTAAATTCATATTTGCTTTGTCATTATACTTTATACTTGTATCTTCGATTAAATCTATTTTTTTTTTTATTGTAACACTGGATAATTCTGTGTAGCTTATTTAAAAAAAAAGAAAAAAAGACTTATTAAAAACTAGTAGCCTTTTTATATGAATTTTGATATATAATAATATTTCACATGTTTCTTTTATAATTAAGATAAAAAATCAAATCATGAATATTATCAACTCAAGAAGCAGAAACAAAGAATTTATACTACAAAGTCAAGAAGATGTTTTTAGGCATGTATATACATATGCATATGCAAGAAAGAATTGTTTTATTGAAGGTAAAAATTCTAGATAATCATCAGGAAATTTTTAAATAAGATGCATATCGATTACTAGCTGCAGGGTTAATTGGCATTGATTTATATTGATTATAATCGATTGCAATCACTTAAATTTAAATGATTACAATCGATTGTAATCGATATAAATCAATTGCAATCATTTAAATTTAAAAGATTATAAGCGATTATAATCAATATAAATCGATGCCAATTAACCCTGCAGCTATTAATCGATATGTATCTTATTTAAAAATTTCCTGATGATTAATAAGCAGGTATGTACAGACATACAAGAAAAATTATATGCCCATAGGTGTTATTTTGAGATGAAGAAAGTTTCTTCTTTATGCCTATTATACGTATTAATTGCTTGTTAGAACCCTAATATAAGGTGCATATTATTTTGGAGAAAATCTAGACAATTGATAAACACGTATAGCACATGTAAGAAAGAAAATTCAGATAATTGATGAGTATACGTATTACCATATTGTTGCAAAATAATATTTATTTGTATATTATTTAGACCTGTAGACATTATTTTGAAATGAAAATAAAATTTCACCTAACATGCCTATTATATCTAATTACTTGTTGGAATCTTAATATATGCCATGTTTAGAAGACACAATTTTCTAAACTATTACCAGACAATTGATTGGCACTTCAGTATATACAAGAAAAAACTATCATTGAAGATAAATATATACATACTATATTGTTGTAAAATAATACCCAACTATGCATTATTTTAAATATATATTTATTATTTAGAGTATACCGGAGTGTTATTATATTTTGTAAAGCTTCACTGTTATATCTAATTACTTGTTAGAACTAGGGATTGGACCCATCTAACAAAATCTAACTCGGGTTACCTGTCAGTTAATTGTTAACCTACCCAGATAAATACCTAGATAAATATAATTTACAAATAATACAATTTGATTGGTTGAGGTGTTATCACATGAACAAGCACATAATAAATAGTGCCTGTCTGGACAAAATATAAAAAATATTTTTATTTGATTGGTTACCTTTTTTTACCCAGGTAGCAAAATCTTTACCTGGTTACACAACTTGCTCACAGGTAACCCAGATACAGGTCCAATCCTTAGTTAGAATCCTAATATAGAGTGCATGCTATTTTTGAACACATGGACTATTTTAAAAGCATATATGCCATTTAAGAGTTACAATTTTCTAAATAATATTCAATTTTATAGCAATGTATATGCAAGAAAATTATTTTTTTGAAGGTGGAAAAATCTAGACAATTTATAAGCACGTATAGCATATACAAAAAAGAGCTATGTTATTGAAGGTGAGAAAATCCAGGTGATTTATAATTGCTGCTTTTGATTCTGCATATTACTATTGTCTTCACAATAGTAATCTGCGAAATTTATAAGATTTTGCAAACTTTAATTGTCACACTAATTTGATAATTAAAAAATTTACATCTTTTTCCATGTAGTATGTAAGTTAAATATCAGATTTACCTCTCTTGGAAATGATGTACAATTAGCATGAATTTTTCAAAAATTGGATAGATCGAGTAAATCGGTTGAATCAAAGCAAAAGGTAAAATAGCAGAGAAAATATAAATAG
Source organism: Dentiscutata erythropus (assembly GCA_910591965.1). Taxonomy (NCBI): domain Eukaryota; kingdom Fungi; phylum Glomeromycota; class Glomeromycetes; order Diversisporales; family Gigasporaceae; genus Dentiscutata; species Dentiscutata erythropus. The sequence goes on along the minus strand of CAJVPY010004497.1, from coordinate 7,383 downwards.
AATCGATTAGCTAAATTTTATAAATTTATTTTATATATATTAAAAAGTATATAAGTAGCTTGAAATAACCATCAATAAAATTTAATTCAGTTGAGTTCCAAAACTCAGAAGTATCCAAGTAGATATAATATTTGTTGTTTGTATTCTATCATTAACCTTGTCCTGTAATTTTTCACTAAAATTTCCCTGCTTGATTTTTAAAGAGAAAAAGTAAAAGAGTTAGTAATCATTGTAAAATCCATATTTATATAAAATATATAAATTGATTAAAGCTATGATCATAGTATCTTGAATCGAAATTTATGATTGGTATAGTAAATTCCAACCCATCATGCCAAAAAAATAAAACAGTACTATTAGTAACTATCTAAAAGAGAAATAAAAAATGTGGGTAGAGTTATAAAAAAGACTTATCTAAAATCTCAACTACATACCTGTGATTTCCGCAGTACTGAGAAAGTCCCAAAACTTAACCAAATTATTTCATGCCTCTTTCTAGCCTACAATTTTTATCATAAAGCTGAAAAACACAATTTAGGCTACTAAATAGCGATATTAAATAAGTATTTAAATTTAATTTAATATTATTAAAGTACTTTAAATTTATATTTATAATATATTTAATTTTTAAATGTTTTTTAAGTACTTTAAATAAGTATTTATATCAGCAAATTTATAAGGGTATAATATTTCATAATATTTATGAAATATAAAAAACTATAATATTTCAAAATAAATTTTAAAAAATTGTGAAATATAATAATTTCAAAATATTATGTAACTAATTTCGAAATCTTTCAAAAAATATTGCGAAATAATTCGAAAGATTTTATTTCAAAATATTTTGAAGATTATTTGAAAATACTTAATTGTTTATAGCTAGCATTAGTAATTTTAAATATAGTATTACAAAAATCTTTGTATGTATGTACATATATTTTATGCTTTGTATTGTACGATCTGCAGAATCTTTATTAGATTAGATTTTTGTTTAGATCTTTTCGTATTTTAATTTTTTTTCATTTAACTTTTTTTATCTTTTGATTTTTGATTTTTTATTTTTTATTGACAATTATGCCACATGCCCTGCTTTTATTAATCATATACAACAATCCAAAAGATTTTTATATTACATCTTATTACCAGAATGTAACTCACCTAATTATCTATATAAAGTATCTAAGTACTCATGCACCTGTGTACAACCTGCCAAAGATAATTTTAATCTTCTCGGTTTGGTTTAACCTACATCAAGCTGACCCATCCCAGTTCACCGACCTGGTTCACCAGCCCATCATAATCATCTTCTTTCCCAACCTTCTTCTTCTAGCCTCCTAGATAGAAGAATTCTACTACAAGAACAATAGGGAATTTAAGAAAATAAAAGAAAATACAAAAAAGAGGGAAAATTTAAACTAAACAAACCAAAAAACATACACAAAAGAAAAAATAGAGAAAAGGAGAAAAAGGCTACAAAGAAGACGACCATGATGACACTATTTTTGCCTGTGCCAGGCTACAAAAATTATATAATGTTGTATAGAAAAAAAATCTAATCTAACACTATATGTATTAAAAGAAGTGGAAAAGAAAAGAAAAAATGTCTAACTATAAGAAATTTCTACACATGATCCCTCTGATCCCCTATACTGTAAACAGTACTACCATCATTGTTTATTTGAGAAAGCAAAATTCAAATAAGCTCGTGAAAGGTTCCATTTTGGTAGACGCATCCTAATTTGGAAGGAGTAAACACTGCCGATCTTTTGAAGGGGGTACACCGGTTTTCTCACTTTTTAGCCGAAATTCCTAAAAAAATTCAAAACTGCAGAAATATGGTAGAAGATAGTGGTAATAAGTACTTTCAAAATTTCTAAAGAGAGTATTGGAAGTTCAGAACTTTTGTTTTTTTCCTGTGTTTTTCTTTGAAGTAACAGCCCTAGTGCTTCGTCGATGAAGTAAAAGCCTACTTTGTGACTTTCTCCCTTTACCAAGATTTTTTATACAAGAGTACCGCCTGCCAGTTATCTTGTATAATAACGCTCTTGGCTTGCATGCCAAACATCTTTTTAGAGGAGTTCCCCACAGATATTAACCTCTAAACAAACTGCAGTATAAGGCCATGTCTCTCCAACAAAGGTTGTGTTTTTCTATTAGCTGAAATTTTGATACAAGTGATTGTTAGAAAGAGTTGTATTTTTGAATTTTTTGTTTTAATTTTTCATTTTAATTTTATTTATTTTATTTATTTATTTGTTAATACATATATTTATTTTTTTGTTTCCTTTCAGAATTATAGTTAAGATTGGTAGTCGCTTTTACGAATTAGAGTTTCTTTCTTTCGGTCCTTAGTAAGTATTATTTATTACTTTTGTTCTTACTTCTCAATTTGTAAATGCGTTTAACTGTTATTTTGTTCTAGATTATACTTCAGACAATGATTCGGGCATACTTTCTGCTTTTTTTTCTTCCAGATAATGCTTTAGACAATGAACAGTTTGGGCTTGGTAATTATTGCTTGCCTTTTGAATCATTGCTTTTTTTCCTTCTGGCTTGTGGTAGTCTTATTTCTCTATTTGTGAACACGTTTGACTACTACAACTCTTCTTTATTCTTTTTAGTTAATAGCTGGCTCTATTAAGATTAGTGGTAATTGTTTGACTTTTTTTTTATTCTGAATTATGGGGTTTCTTTTTTTCTGATCTTGCAGTGGTTCTTGTTTCTCTATTTGTGAATGTGTTTGACTACCACTATTCTTTTTTCTTTCAGGTAATGCTTCAGGCAATAAACAGTTTGCTTTCTTTCCTTCTAGTATTGTGGTAGTAGCCTTATTTCTCTATTTGTAAACATGTTTGACTACCACAACTCTTCTTTCTTCTTTTCTGTTAATGACTAGCTTTACTAAGGTTGGTAGTAATTTGTTTGGCTTTTTTTTTTTCTTCTAAATTATAGAGTTTCTTTCTTTCAATTTCATAGTGGTTTTTGTTTCTCCATTTGTGAATGTGTTTGACTGCTACTATTCTTTTTCTTTCTAGGTAACACTTCGGGCAACAAATAGTTTACTTTCTTTCTTTTTAGTTATGTGGTAGTCTTATTTCTTCATGGTGAACATATTTGACTACCACAACTCTTCTTCCTTCTTTTTATTTAATAGTTGGCTTTACTAAGGTTGGTAGTAATTGTTTGGCTTTTTGTTTTTTTCTAAATTATAGATTTTTTTTTTTACAATTTTGTGGTAGTTCTTGTTTTTCTATTTGTGAATGTGTTTGACTGCCACCATTCTTCTTCCTTCCAGGTAACGCTTCAGGCAATGAATAGTTTGTTTTTTTGCTTCTAGTCTTGTAGTAGTGGTCTTATTTCTCCATTTGTGAACATATTTAACTACCACAACTCTTCTTCCTTCTTTTCTGTCTCTACTAAGGTTGATGGTAATTGTTTGGTTTTTTTTTTTCTTATAAATTATAGGTTTTTTTCTTCCGATTTTATGGTGGTTCTTGTTTCTCTATTTATAAACATGTTTGACTGCCACTATTTTTTTTCCTTCTAGTTAATGCTTTGGGCAACAAACAGTTTGCTTTTTTTCCTTCTAGTCTTGTAGTAGTAGTCTTATTTCTCCATTTGTAAACACATTTGACTACCATAACTCTTCTTCTTTCTTTTCTGCTTCTACTAAGGTTGGTGGTAATTGTTTGGCTTTTTTTTTCTTCTGAATTATAGTTTTCTTTCTTCTTATTTCATGGTAGTTCTTGTTTCTCCATTTGTGAACATGTTTGACTGCCACCATTCTTCTTCCTTCCAGGTAATGCTTTGGGCAACAAACGGTTTGCTTTTTTTTCTTTTAGTCTCGTAGTAGTAGTCTTATTTCTCCATTTGTGAACACATTTAACTACCACAACTCTTCTTTTTTTTTTTCCATCTCTACTAAGGTTTGGTGGTAATTGTTTGGCTTTTTTTTTTCTGAATTATGGGTTTTCTTTTTTTCGATTTCATGGTGGTTCTTGTTTTTCTATTTGTGAATATGTTTAACTATCATTATTCTTCTTTCTTCCAGATAACACTTTAGGCAACAAAAGGTTTGCTTTTTTTTCTTCTAGTCTTGTGGTAGTGATCTTATTTATCCATTTATAAACATGTTTGATTACAACAACATAATTGGTCTTAAAAATAAGTAGTGGCAAAACTAAAACCAGTCTTAGAAATATGTACTAGTTTCTTTTTACTATTTTGTTTTTATTGTTTCAGTTTTTCTTCTTAGTGTAACAATTCTTTCTTCTTTTCTATAGGTTTTAGCTTCATCAAAATGAGAAAGTTTTATCGAAATGCAATTACTATAATACTAATTTAAATAAAGTATGACTTGGGAAGTATAAATTAATAAATAGTAATGAAAATTAGACGCAATGATCTTGGAAATGATTTTAGGCATTTGTAGATATTAATTTATAATAAATAGTATAATATATTAAATATAATATAATAAATATGTATTATTGATATATTTAAATATTCAATATATTATACATAATAAATAAAATTTTGTATGCATTATTTAATGAATAAATATAATTTTAGTTATTTTGAAATATTGCACAATCTTATGTAATTTTTAGAAATGCTTCGAAACCTTTCGAATTCATTAATATAAATAAACTATTAATTTATTTTTTTTTATTTTTTTTTTTTAAACAGTCATGTCTTTATTTATTTGAACTACTATTTGACTATTATACATGTATATATTGCCTTTATAGTGTATTGCTCTAATCTAAAAAAGACTCACCAAGTATTTATCTAGTGCAACCCACCAAAACAATGATTTATTTCCCTCAGGATTCTTAACTTTCTAAAAATTTTGTACCAATTAAGGTACTCCTCTTGGTCATTAATTGGCCATTGTCTGCTATATCAATCATGCTTAAAAAACTTCTTTTGGTTTAACTAGTGAGGACCATGCTGGTTTGGTTTTCCACGAGACCTATTCTCTAATTAGACTTTCTTTTTCTTTGGCTGTATCAAGTTTTCCTTCTCTGCAGCTAACCTTGGTTCTTTTAGCATCTTTTCTCCTTGTACTACTTGAAGGGTCTTTATTTTCTTTGTCTTGTTCCTTTGCCTCTTTACTTTTCTTTTTTTTTGTATTTTCTGTTTTCTTCTTCTTAATTATACCTTCTTTCCTTTCCCATTCTATGACCTTTTCATACTGAGAATTCCAAATGAGCTTGTGAAAGTGGTTTGAAAAGCTGTCGATAAAGGCTTGTAGAATTTTGGAGGCTTTTTCTACTTCTTCTTCTATTAGCAAGCAAATTCTTTAAACTCTTTTCTTTGTTACCAGGCCTCTTATTAGTTCCTTTCTAGCTATGATTTTTTCATCAAGGCTTTTGCCAAAAACTAATTCTGCTATTTTCTGCTTATCATATATCTTCAAATTTGCTTTTTCTTTCTCTGCCTTGTTAATAATAGCTAAGCAACCTTCTTCTTCAAGCTTGTTTCAAGTTGATTGCAACTCAGTATATTCGGCTAAGTGGTCTTGAGTCTCATATTCTCAGAAGCATATCTTGCAAGTGTCATCCGTATACAACTCTCTTTTTCTCTGTTTCAGAATTTGTATTGTTGGAAGTAAACTATTAAGACACTTGATTTTGAAAATCCAATCTTTGTAAGCCTGCAAGTATTTTTTCAAACCTCTCTCCAGTCTACTTCATTTTCTTTGTAGATTGTCTTAGACCATTTGTTTATACTTTTTAGGTTTTTTTATTCAGTATTAATACTTAGATTGGTAAGCTGTGTTGCAAAACTTCTTGTTGCATCATCTATCTGTATCTCTTTTCATCTTAGCTCAGCGATCAATTTCTTGTTCCAGGGCCATCTTAGGTTTAAAAACAAAGAACTGTTTACTCCTTCCTTTGCTAGTTTGTTAGTCTTTTTGTTATCTTGCACCCCACTATGTGCTTTGATTTTATTAAATCATACTCTTAGTTCTTTAAGCTCAATTGTTCTCGATATTTGTTCGAAGAGACTGAGATTTTTCTTTTTACTATATTGCTTGGCTTGGTTTTGTTTTGGCTTGCTTGTACTGCCTAGATCAATGCTGTACTGTTTGTATAAATATTTACTATAGCCTTGTTTAACACAGTTAATAAGGCTAACCATATTGCACCCAGTTTAGCTCTAGTTGATGATGGCCAATATTTTATAGCTTCTTTAAATTCTGCTATATAGTCTTCACTCTTCTTGGCTCTATTTACTGTGATAGCTACCTATCTTATTCCCATTATCTTTCTTTCTGGGTTCTTTGTTGGGTTCGATAAAAACCCATCAGTGTGGAAGAATATTTTTTGTATAGCTTTAGTTGTGTTGCTAGTTGTTTTAGCTCCTCTTTTATTTGTTGTCCTTTGAGCGCTTGATCAATTATTTTTTCTTATATTGGGTAGATGAGAATTTCTTTTACCAAAAGCTCATATCTCTTACTATTGCAGTTTTTGAGCACTTCTAGTCTGAAGTGTGTATCTACAAAACAGCTTACCAGGACTGCTAACTCCTGCATATATACTTGGGAGTCTACTTTTTGTACAAAGTTTGGGTTTATAACAACTGTTTGCTTCTTAGCTTTTTCTTTTTAAGGCATGTTTCTGGTATCATGTTTTTATTCATATTTTGTTCACAACCTAAGCACTTCTCAAGTCTAACCATACTGTTATCTGGATTCAGAATCATCTTCCAATGCTCTATTACAACAGTTTTGTGCCTCTTCTTTTCGCTTACTTTCCCGATTTTCATCTTGTTCTTTCGGTTCTTTAACAAAATCTACTCCTTTTTTCTTTTGTTATTATCTATCATAGAGCATATAACTTTTGGGCTTAAAGTGTTTATCGTTTTGGTTCTGAAGTTAGGCTTGATTGTACGATTCTCTTCATTTTCAAAAACCTTTTTCTTGATGTTTCTAAACCATCTGGGCACTTTGCTAGCAGCTTTATATTGTATATATTGCTTGATCTATTTCTATATAAATAATTTGCTGCCTGTTTCATCACATAGTTGTTCTAATACAAAGATTCCTGCCTTTTTTCCTTGTACAAAACTCTTGATCTGTTTTGGTTCTAGCAAGTTTACTATTTCAGTGCCTTTTTCTATAAGTTTGAGATTTTTTTCTATCTTTTCTGATCTAAAACTTAGGTTCATTTGTTTTGCCTCAGTTATGATTTTGTAAATTAAATTCTGCTTGAGATATATTTTTCTCAATCTTGCTAGTTCTAGGCCTAAAATATATCTAGGGCTTTTGCAATCTATTTGCACTTGCTGAATTCTAATCCATATCCCTTAAATTGTAACACAGGCAAATTTGCCTGTGTTTTTATTAAAAAGTTTAATTTTTTTAATAAAAACTTA
>CAJVPY010004496.1:0-12567 GCA_910591965.1 Dentiscutata erythropus | reverse complement strand
TATAAAGATTATAAAGATTATAAAGATTATAAAGATTATAAAGATTATAAAGATTATAAAGATTATAAAGATTATAAAGATTATAATAAAAGTGAAATATGATTAAAAGACAAGGAGATAATTATCCGCCTTGACCAAATCGAATGAAACACCTTCATTCATCAAAACTACAAATATTTATTTGGCGTTACGCGAGGGAACCTATTGTGGTATATAAAAATCTGCCTGCCCAGCTTCATAATGATTCTGTGTTTAGAATGTGTAACAGATATTGCGTAATAAGCTAATCATTGTCATACATTTCCATTAGCGCAGCTTAGGAAAATCTATTAATAATCGATCTGTCGATTAACAAGCGATCAACATGACGATTCTGGGTATGAAAAAATGAATATACAAAGTTGACAGAAGCGAATAAAATGATCATGCCAAAATGAACTTTATTATTAGAGTTCTAATCCTGATAAATCCGTTATCCGTTTATCCAAATAATTAAGATCGCTCAGATATCCGGATAATTATTCGGATATCAATAGTAAATGAATAGTAAATAGATATTTGAATAAATTCAAATTCGGATATCTGATAGTTATCCGGATAAATGCTTAATGGATTGGAGCTCTAATTATAAAAAATACTCGATACAACAGTAAGGGACCAAGATATAAATTTTCTATTTATGGTTAGGTATTTCTCGTTTGTTATTTATTTATACAAACACTTCATTTAATCTTAAATACTTTACCATATTTATTCGCAAACTAACTTTATCGGTCACTAGGAAACTTTTATCTTTAATCCAAGGTTTAACGTTAATTGATACTATAGTTGCTATTATTATAAATGGCGAGTGTTGTAAAGTTTAAAAATATTCTTAGCTACATACATACAATATCTAGCCCCTTAAATTTCTATATTTGACTAAAATTGCTGAGCTAACAAAGTTTGATCGCTATGAATTTTTTAAATAGAAATACTGATGATTATGCATCATAACCTGCACTTGTTTAAATTAGGCTGTGCTTAAAAACAACACCGATCATATTTATGTAATTTATTAATTCAGTATCTGTCTCTGATATGATATAAAAGATTGACGTTATTACTTGGTTAAATACTGGATATTAACGTATTTGTTGAATTTACTAGAAACGCTTGTAGAAGATTAACATGTTTTGAGTTGATCAAAACTTTAAATACAATTTACGATCAAGTTTATACGTCTATCAGTATTAATTATCATAAAACACATACCGATACGTACGTACGTGATAAATTGTCATTTTGCCAAGTTGCCAAGTACGTACGTACGTACCTATCAAGTTTTTTTAATAACCGTAAACGTTAAATTTATATTTTTAGTTGATTTTTTGATGAGAATTAATCCTGTTTCTGTCAAATTTGAAAATTGTTTCCTTTTAGGACGTCATCAAAAAACCCGAAATTTTTTTGGCGTATATGTACGCCCAATTTTGACTAAAATTCCAAAACCCGTGTTAAACTTTTCACTTTTTGTCAAAAATTGAATTTTTTTTCGAAATAAAAAAATTTTAACGTTAATTATAATGCCTTTTACAAATCTTAAAAAGAAGGTAATTTACTTTCCTGTATATTCGTGTTTCTATTGCTCCATAACTATTATTATTTGCACGTTTATGATATTTTTTTTCATGAATGAAAAATATATATACTGTATATATTTTGTATATAATATAATTTTACATATCGATATGCACTGTGATAATATGTACAGTAATAATTGGTTTTATATTATTAAAATATTTTCAAAAATATTATTTAATCATTTTATAACCTAGTTTTTTGTATTCATTAATAATCATTTTTAATTTAAATATATATACAGTGGAAAGTGATCAAATCAACGAGAGTTACGGCCGCATTCGCATCGTTAGCCATAATACAGTTCCTCATACTAGAAAGCCTACAATTAAAAATTTTGGTCCAAAATATAAATTTAATAGAATATGTAATACCTAACATACAATTAACCAGAGCTAACTCAACTTGTTATCTCAATAATATACTTATTCCACTAAGTCTACCCTTTTCGGAAAATGCTGTTTTCTTAATTTTTCATGCATTTCAAGTGTATTTTATCATAGACTCGGTTAGTATATTTTTATTATATACTTATACGTGGTTACTTATTTTTATATACTTATACGTGGTTACTTATTTTTATATACTTATACGTGTTTACTTATTTTTATATACTTATACGTGTTTACTTATTTTCATTATAGATTATATATCGAAACACAATATGTATTATAGCCGCGACTATTTTGAATTTCATTGCTGGAATATTTGGAATTGTAAATTATTTCTTTTCACCTGCTATAATAATCATTACTTGAACATCTCTCTAATTTTTATACTATTTTCTATCTTCCTACTTACCTAGCTTCAAAATAACGATACCAATGCATCGCTATCAGAAATACAACAACTTTGCACAAAACTTAGTTCTAGTTATCTTTATTCATCCTTTACGGGAATTCAAGTCCCGCATCTTGCTATGATCTTTGTATTTACTGTTTTCATGGCAGCTTTGACCTACTTCTTTTACAAAAAGTTTGGTTTGATAGAATATGCAAACTTTAGTGATAATAATCTTCATCGTAAGCGTCTTATTTTTTACTTTATTATTATTATTATTTACTTATTCATTTTAAATATTTGTATAGCTGCATATAGGACAAGGATTATCTTTATCACATTGTTAAAAGTCAACTTGCTGTTCATATTCTCATATTGCTTTTTATCACTCGGCGCAATTCTTCCTCTAACTAGCAATTCTGAAACAATCACCAAATATTTATTTTTAGTTCATTTCTTAATTTTAATATTGTCGTTTATATTTGCGTCAATAGCCTTTTATGCGGTAAGTTAGTTTTTTTTATTTAATTTTCTTTTATTATCATAATTGACTTTTATTATTTTTTATAAAATAGGTATCTGAAGAATCAAAAAATGGAATTTTTTCATTTATGGTCTTTTGGATTTTATTAGCTATAGATTTGTTTTATTTACTTGTCGCCCACGGAAGCTCTGCTGCTGCTATTGGATGGGCTTTTTGGATATTATTTAGTAAGTTTTTCTTTTATATCTTTGTTTTATTATAACAATAAATCACTTATTTTATAAATTCACTATTTTTTTTTTTTTTTTTAGCTGTAATTCTTCTTATAGTTACGATAGTAAGTTTCTTTCCCATTTATATTATATTAATCTTTTTTTTTTTAATCTGTTTGACTAATAACTTCTAATGTTACATCACAGGTGACTTTTGTATTTGCGATTCTAGCATTTAAAAATTTTGGCAAAGGGTTGCCAACTTATGGTATGAACTTTTTTTATTTTTAATCGTTTAGTAATTATTAGATATCATAATATTTTTCTGATATTTTTGATTTTACATCAAAGTTAACCATTTATCTCTACAAGAATATGAAACGTCTCTATTTTTACAGAAAGCGAAAGTCATTGATGCTGAAAATCATCGTGATATGCGTACATGGCGTTCCGAAGAATGAAATGAAAATTTTTTTTAAATGAACATTTTTTTTTTAATATTGTAAAAAATTAGTAACATCAAAGATACAGATATAGTTTTAATAATTTTACTGTGTTTTGTTTTTAAGTTTTAAAGTTTAAATATGTATTTTTTTGATTAAAGTCAATTTTTGATAAATATTTAAATAAATTAAAAATTGTTTCAAATGTTAATGGGTATATGAAAAATTAATTTTTAAAAGATAATAACTATCAAATTTTTTGGCGAAATTGTTAAAGAATTATATAATATACTGTAAGCTGACGTCCTGATTTTATCAGTCTTCTAGTGATTCTAGTGATTCCAGTGAGATCAATTCGATTCTTAAATAAATTTTAATTTAAATATTAGCATAAATAAAAATAAGACAATGCCTACTTTAACCGTGGAAATCTATTACTTCTACCATTTGGCCATAAATTATCATATTTTATTTGTCAATCGTAAGTTATATGAAATACATGGTGAAATAGTAAATAGTAAATGCTATATTCATACACAGTTTATTTTGAAATTAAAAAAGGTCGAGCCTAATACGTATCTTTGATATTTATGAAGGTCTATTTAAATCATCAAGTGATTCCTCATATCATTTAATCATAGAATATGAAATTTTAATGTCCACGCATTGTTTTGTTCAATTCCTAGTGATTTGTTTAAGCCTATTAATGAACTTTCATAAAATGTTAATTCTCAACACGTAATCTTAATGCATAAGCATCAATTGGTTTAAAAGTTTTGCTCACATACTCAAGCGGTTCTACATATATTTATATTATATTATTAAAATAAGTTGCTATTGCTCATATATTATTTGAATTTATTTCCAAAAATTTTAAGTATTGCATTTTTGAATTTAATCTTGTAACATCTGTAAAGTTTATATTCCTCTTCAAGATATTGATTCTAAGCCTTGGACAGTTTCTTAAAAGCTGCTCTTTTTTTTTCTAGTGAAGGGTTTGAATAATTGCATAGACAAAAACAAACCCAACAATCCGATTACTCACTGTATGTAGAAACAGAATCAAAGATCTAATTTAATTGATTGAATTTGAAATTTTTAAATACTCGATGATTATAATATGTTGTGAAATAATCTCGACAAGTTAGGTAATATCAAAGATAATCACGAGAATGCCAGTCAAGTATAATTCTTTTACCGTATTGTCGCGAAATAACGCGCAGGGGTGAAATTACAAATTTCGGCCTAAATTAAACTTAATTCGGGCCAAAACTCTAAATAACGCCCATGTGCGACAATACAATAAGTGTATTGCAACTTAATGAGACCAGATAATAATTTATGATAATAGGGGGTTTCGCTATCATAAGTATTAATTACCGTAATGATGTTAAATTCGGACAGGAGAATTGAGCTCTTCAGTGTTTAAACATCACTTTGTTGATTTTTGTAAATTGAACCAGTATATCTATAGCATTGTTTTAATTAACAAATAACATAATTAAAAACTTTGCCTTGCTTAAGCTACGGTTGTAATGCTAACTGTTAAGTGAGTGTTTTTTGACTATTTATTACTGCTTATTCTTTTGAGAATGGATTTATTTTTCATAAATACTGACTTTAAGATTTTGATACAGTATTATGTTATAATTCACTATTGCATTAAAAGGTTGTGATTTTAATACTGGTCGTTAATGGCTACAATTATAATAAATCAACCTACTAATTATAAAGGTGCAATCAGAAAAAATGAGAAAGAATCAACCATCCTAGATTATGTAAATTTTCAGAACGATAATTAAGACAATTATAGATATTAGATCGGTGTAATTTTGAATAATTCAATTATTTTACAGAAATTATTTGCTACAGTGTTATAGATAAATTAAGGAATTGATCATATGAAAGCTCCTCAAGAGTGATGGATAGTTCTTTCATTTAATCCTAATTTGCGAAAAGTAGGTTTGGATTATTTTAGGAGATGGAATATTCTTGTCATTAGGGAGGGGATTGACTCGTCAAAAAAATCGTTGATCAATGATGATAGAAAAATTTTTTTTTTGAATCGATCAAAATTCAATTATATATGTTTAATTGAGTATGATCGATCAAACATGTAATTTATTTGCTCGAGCATACATAATTACAGCATTTTATAATGATATCCCGTAAATAATTTTTTTTAGAGATTTTCTTAATCGATCAAATTTTAAACATTTAATCGTTTAACATAATCGATCATTAATTGACTTACTTTTGATCGAGCTTATAACATCGTGCTCGATCATCAAGCCCAATCGATCAATGATCGAGGAAATACACTACTTGTCATTATGAAGTCTCCGCAATAAAAAGGTCCATACTACTCCGGAAATCAAGAATGAGCTTTTGCAAGATTCGAATAAATTTTTGAAGCGAACTACTCCATTACAAATGAAGTTGATTTGCATAATGAGAAACCGAGATATTTTAAAAAAAATTTTTTTAGAAGTCTCGTAAATCACGATCAGCTCGAACAAAACAAACTATATTTTCTCGAAATTACATATTTCCGAGTATCGGCCTTTTCAACTGCAAAGGTTCCTTATCAGGATGGTATAAGTAGCCAGATCTTTATTAGTCGGAAGAAATCTAAAAATCGTATCAAAATATTCTGGTGCAAACATTTGTTTCATTATTAAAGTAATTTTCGAAGAATTTAGAAATGCTTGTAACAATGTTATTAAATATTTTCAATTGAACTCTCGTAAATCATTCCAAACTCAAAATTTTGAATTCCTAATCATTAATAAATTATATTAATTTAGTCAATTTATTTGAATCAAGTATTCAAACTTCCGCAAGTTTTGTAAATTTTATTAAATGCAAGCAACAACTTTACATATTTAAACAAAAATAATAAGTTTAAACAAGAATAAATGTTATAATCAATGCTGACGTTAATAATACTGCATTTTTTTCTCGAAATGAAATTACTTTATATGAAATTACTTATATTTTTATAATTAAAATTATTGCCATAAAAATCTAAGGAGGTTAATGTAATATTTTTACGGAAAGCCTCCGCAATGATTTTTCGCCCTTCTAATCCAACATTATTATTGCTAATATTTAAAGAAGTCAGAGTAGTATTGAAATAAAGAGCTTCTGCTAATGCTTCTCCTCCTTTAAATCCAATATTATTATAGCTAAAATCTAAGTAAGTCAAGGTTTTGTTTTTACAAAGTGACTTTGCCATTGCTTTTCCTCCTTTAAAACCAATTTCATTATTACTAATATCTAAGGACGTTAAAGTAGTGTTTATGCAAAGAGCTTCTGCTAGCGTTTTCACATCCTCAGAAATAAGTTCGTTATCAGAAAGATCTAAGAAAGTTAATGCAGTATTTAGGTAAATAGCCTCTCCTAATGATTTTCCACCATCTTGAATTTTATTACCGCTAATTTTTAAATTAGTTAAAGTAGTGTTTTTACGAAGAGCTTCCGCTAATGCTTTTCCACCTTCAGGACCAATTCGATTATGATTAATCATTAAAGTAACCAGAGCAGTGTTAACACAAAGTGCTCCTGCTAATATTTTCGCTTCTTCAGAACCAAATTGATTAAAAGAAATATCTAAAGAAATTAAGGTAGTATTTGTGCAAAGAGATTTTGCTAATACTTTCATTCCTTCAATTCCAATACTATTATCACTAATATCCAGAGAAGTCAAAGTTGAATTTTTATAAAGGCATCCTACTAATGCATCTAAGCCCTTTAAATTAGGTTCATTTTCAAGAAAACGCAAAGAAGTTAAAGCTGTATTCTTATTAATAGCTTCTGATAATAATTTCCCTTCCTCAAAATCAAGAAAATTGTCTGAAAGATCCAATGAAGCTATAGTAGAATTTTTGCTAATAATTTCCATTAAACCTCTTATTTCATCGGAATTAAAATAAATCTCGTTGAAAGTTAAATCGATTATAGTAGTATTTGTACAAAGATTTTCAATTATTACTTTATTAATAATAGTTCTGAAAAGTGATAGTTCTTTAAGCTTTTTACTTGTACGTAAAAACATTGCAACCAAAGAACATTCAACAGCTCTTATAGAGAAATCTTCATTATCTTCATAATACTTGAAATAATTTGAAGCAGAAGAATATCGAGGACGACGAAATTTACGAGGTATATCCGCTCCAAATCCTTCATCATCAAGCCAATTTTCAACACCTTCGGACAAATATCCACCAACAAACGTTGTATAATTTGAGTACTCAAATAATGGTTTTTGATAATTTGGAAGTACGATTTGAAAAGGGATCAATAGTGATTGTTCTTTTACGTTTAATGTTAAAAGGTATATTCTTATAAGTCTTTTATCGCTGGAATAATCTGTTGGTTTGCTCCATAATATTGGTACAATAATTCTGCACCATTGACGATTTACAAGAAGGCATGAAAATAAATTTTTATAATCTTTCTGATTCTGAAAGTTATTAAATATTTCGAAAAAACATTCATATGGTAACTTAATCATTTCGACGAGGATGGGAATATCGATATAGAATTTTTATATTATATCTGTATTTGTAAACAAAAAATGTTGTGAAACCTTATCACATGAATATACGTAAATGCAGAAATTGAGATTTCGTGCAACCTGGAGTTTGGGATTATTTTTAAGGAAAGTCGTTAAATTCTAAACCTATTTCCAAATCCCAAACCAGTGTTAAATCCTGTTTTGGACGAATTTAACGTTCATCGAAGGTGAAATTCACCAGGGTGCTTTATCTCAGATAGGTTAGTCATGGCAAAAAAATGTCGAGATCACAAGATTGACATAGCTTGATAAATCATTAAATTACGCAAAAATTATATCATTATAAGGCATTAAAAATTATAAATACTGTGAGGGAGTCCAACGTGAGGTCAATTAGTATTTTTTATGATTATTAATCACTGGCATACTTTAAATACTAATTAACCTCACGTTGGAACCAACCTCATGTTGGTCCCTCACAAATACTGTAATAAAAAATATAAATTATCGAACTATCAAGATATACTATTTGTAAAATTATGTACATGCTCCAAGTGGTCGTTTGGTCTTGTGATCTCTACATTTTTTTTTGCCATGGCTAACCTATTTGCTATATCTCAAAAATGTATTAAGTAATTAAAGTCAGGAGTCTAAGTAAAAATGTTCAGGACCCCTGAAAACCTCACGAGAACTGAAATCAGGACCTTTTATCTAATCTACATTATGTTATATAAAACTTCTTTTTTATTCCAAAAACTGCATTCTAACTCTAAAAATTATTAAGAATGGTGAATTTCAAATATTATTGCCCTTTTCAAATTAATGTGACCACTGCCGATCATCTCTCACCCTAATAATCCCCAACTTCAGAACTAACAAATAAAAATTTTCAACTATTCTCGCTTTTCTAATACTGTATTTAGCTATATATAAAAACTGGCTATAGATTTGGCCAAATAAAATGGAGAATTTTGTATGTTTTTTTTAATCAATGCAAATAAATTTTATAAAATTATATTTAGATAGATACAGTATTTACATTCAATTATATAATGTAAAAAATTAAAGAAGTTTGCTATTTACCACTACTAGTAATATTACTAGACTATCACCAGTATTGCTATCTTAAAAATATATTAAGTAAATGGGATCAGATACTCTAAGTAAAAATGTTCAAAACCTCTAAAAACCTTGCAAAAACTAAAATCTGAACCTTATTTCTATTTTTTATTATAATATATATAAAAAAAATTTTTAAAAAATTTGCACTCTAATTCTAAAAAATCTTAGAATTACTACTAGTAATTTTCAAAAATAAATTTGTTTTTTATTTAATTTTATATCTAGCCATTACTCTTTCTGATAATCATTTTTATCAAAGATTTCTAAAAAACTCTTTCTAGAAAAAAAAACAAATAGTCACACTAGACTATAAGATATAAGAAAGGGACCTTAGGACAGCAACTATCATTTAAAGATAGTTCTCATACACTATTTGCTGATATTTTTAGAGTTTATTACTTACTACAAGCAAAGCACTTGTTATTTAGAAATAGTTCTCATATGCTATCTGCTAACAAGTTTAGAGTTTATCACTTACCAAAAAGACTTAGTACTATGTAGGCTCTGTGTGAATTTTAGTTAATATTAGTAAAAAAAAACTTATACTCTTTTATTTTGTATACAAGTAGTTTTTTTTCTTTTTTTACTCCGCCTCTCTGCTGCTCTTATAAAAAATCTAACAAAAGTAACCAAAATGGCTTACTCTCTCCAAAAAATTGGTATTATTTATACCTTCTATTTTTAGATAGACAAAGTAGAGCATAAATAATTCTTTATCATATGACAAACCAATTGGTGCTCTAGTCAATGAACCAACCCAGATTAGATATTAGTTAAAAAAAGATTTTAAGAATAAAGCTTAGCTTTATAATAGAAATATACAAGATTTTTAAATTTAGTATATAATTTTTACAACTATGCCTTGTACAGGCTATAATAATGTTTTATAGATTTTTTTTTTGCCTTTTTCTTTTTCTTTTATTTGTTTTATTTTACTTACTTTTCTGTTGCTTAGACAGTTTTTCTTTTTCTCTTTTGTTTTGTTTTGTTTATTTTTTTTAGTATTAGTATTTTTTTTTTATAAATTAGTTGAAGACTATGAATTCTTTTGCTCAGAAAGCTAGAAGAAAAAGATTAAAAAAGATGGTGATCTTGATAGGCTATAAATACTATTTAGTAATCTATGTACCTAAGGTGTTCAACACCATATATAATTGTTTTTAATAAAATTTAGGGTTAGGGTGCATTTTTATAAATTTTTTTATATATATATTATAATATATGTTAGATATAAGGTTTAATTTTAGTTTTTATGAGGTTTTTGGGGGTTCTAAACATTTTTACTTAGAGTATCTGATTTCATTTACTTAGTATGTTTTTGAGAAATAGGGAGCTATAGTGTTGAACACCACAGGTGCATTTTAGTAAACTTGTTAAAGAATTTATTTGCAAAGTTTTTTAATATAAAGATAAACTTATAATAGCAAATTGAACATAAATAATTTGGACACTTTAGTGTTACAAAAAGCCAGATTAGCTAATACTTGTAACTTAGAAAACTTTAGATAGCTTTAGCTAAAATTATATTTTACCTGTAAATTAAATATTTATATCTAATAAAGTATTGGCAAGATTGCTGAATTGTTAAAAAAAAAAAATTTTATATCTAGCTATACACAAAAACTAACTATAAATTTAACTAAACAAAATTGAAAATTTTAAATTTTTTTTTTTTTAGCAATTATAAATAAATATTATAAAACTATAATTTGATATTTATAGATTAGGTCTCATAGCCTAGTGCTAACCCTCTACAGATGAGGTTAATAGTTCGATTATAGCTAGTAGTAATTAATTTAATTAATTATCACTATAAACTTTAGAAGCTTTTAAATATAAAACTCTGTAGCAGTAAAACTATATAATATACATATTTGGCTGATAAAGAATTTTTAAAAATAGCTCCAAGCCATAGAGAAAATCGAGCACTACATGTAATATGGGTTACAGAAGATAATACTGCAGAAGGCTATGCATGCAAATCTGTGATTGGCAAGATAGCACCAACAACTCTAAGGTGGTATTAGGATCTTGATTGGGAGGATGGTTGAATGCAGTATATTCAGAAATGGTGAAAAAAGTAGTAAAATAGTAAGTGGCTATGGTAAAAAAATAATGTTACCAAATATAGAACACCTCTGGTGCAAAGAAAAAAAAATCAGCTAAAAGAAACTCCCAAAAAGCATGAAGCAAGCATTCTGGTAATACAAAAATTAAGACAGCTAGTAAGTAATATGTCGTATAACCTATATAGAAGTCAATAATAAAATATAACAGAAGTATGGGTTCTGGGTTACTGGCTTGTGATAGTAATTAAATGAGATACTTAACTCCCATTCTAAGGATTCAGACTTCTATAACACCATACCGATAAAAAGTACTGTACTATAAAAGGAGTGATAGCCTAATTTGGTAATATACAATGTAAATACCTAGATCATATGAAATAACACTCTAGTACAACAGCAGGTGGCTTGAGATATGAGTCTTATGACCTGGTATTACCTGTTTGTAATATAGATTAGGTTCTTAAAGTAGCTCCTCTAGAGCACCAAACTGGAAGTATAAAGAGCACCTACTTGAAAAACACCAATGTGAAAGTAATACAAGAAACAAATTAGGAGTAATATAATAAGTAATGAAGAGTAAAAACTAGTTGGTGGATATTGTATAGTAGTATATAAGCTAGATATATATAATATAATAGGTTTGAAAACTATCCAGTGAGTTTGAAAACCAGGCTATTGCAGAATAGTTGTTAAGGAAATAAAATCTCATATAGCAGGTTGCATATAGGTACTTAAATTAGTAATTGGGTAAGCTAATACTATAACATACTTTAGTTAGTTGTAATTGTACTCATGATATTTGTAACCCAAAATACCTTAGCATAAATCTAATAAACAGTATTGGCAAGACTGCTGAATTTAAAAAAAATAATAATAATTTGATATTTATATATATACAATTACTATATATAATATAAAAAATTAAATTTGTTTTTTCTTTTATATTTCTAATACTGTATTTGAATATGTATAAAAACTGTTGTATATTTGGCTAAATAAAATAAAGAATTTTACAACCTTTTTTTTCTTAGCAATTATAAATAAACTTTAAAAATTATAATTAAATATGAATATTTTATAAAATAGATAGTAATATAAAAAATAAACCCTACTACTAATTAGTAATTATTAATAAATATTTAATGAAGTTGCAAAGTTTGCAAAGTTTGCCTACCTATTTTATAAAATATCTTTAAATATGTATATATATAGGTTTACTAAAATGCATCTATTGTATTTAATACTATCCCTTAAATTGTTTTGCAGCCAAATTTGCCTGCAAACTTTTTTAAATTTTAAATTTTTCTAATAAAATTTT